>JAKUCV010002982.1:0-137962 GCA_028386065.3 Turnera subulata
TTCATCCAAAACTGGGTAGGCAAGCCATTAAAATCCTTGTAATTTTACTGCCTCCCCTGTTTTAGTATTAACCTACCTGGAAGAGGGCCACTCACTTGTTGGTAGTCCTGCTCCTCTGTTGTCTCACATGACCCCTGTACAATGTACATTGTAATTATTCTGTTGTTCTAATAAAATCGTTTAGCATCAAAAAAAAAAATGCAACACGATTCAACCAACAGGAGTTATATGACATAACTGTACAGGAGGAGAGTATCTCAATCCGTTATGTTTAGTGCTTTCACTTTCAATGGTAACTTGCAATTTGAGATTCTTTAATTAATAATCATAATGAGAAGACTGCGTGGTGAATTCTACAGAGTAATGGTTCTTTTATTAGTATTTTGCTAAGCATTTCTCTCCAATTATGTATCCTAGAGGACAAAGGATACGTCAAAATTTTGTTTGACTAACAATTAATTTTGACGTATTATGATTTATATGAATTGACTGAGTTGGGTAAAAAGGTTTTTATGTCCCTTAACTTTTTTTTCACCGTTGTTGTCCCTGTATTTTGAAAATCGTCGATCATGTCCCTGAAATTTGGTGAAACCGGGTGTTATTGTACATTTTAGGGTTAATGGTATATTTAGTACCCTTAGTAATTCAAATTCGTCAATTATATCCCTTGACTTTTTTTTTCGTCAATTATGTACCCACACTTTTTGAATTTGCGTCAATTGTATACCTCGGGTAGCACTCTGATGACGTGGCATGCTGCCCGTTAATGCGGGTTAGCAATCTAGTCCCCTAATTTCGGAATTAATCAACTAAGTCCTTTATTAGTATACAATTTAGTCCATATATTTTTTTATTGTTTATAATTAATCATTAGTATTATATGTAATTATTACTTATACAAATTTTTATTACTAAATTATTTTTAATGTATAATATTATTTTTATTGAAATAATAAGTATATAATTATTTTTTTACAATAAATTTGTAATACATAACTAGTCATATTTATAAATTAATGTACATATATTACCTAGTGATAAGAATGTAAGCCCAAACAAGCTAAGAGGGGGGGTGAATTAGCGATTAAGAACTAATTAAAACTTAAAATAAATAATAATGCGGAATTGAAAGAGAGTGAGACAAACCGATTTATCCTGGTTCACACACACACAACCTGTGTGGCTAATCCAGTCCTCCGAGAGACTCTCTCGAAGATTCCACTATCCGCGTTGAGCTTCCGGGTGCTTAACAAACCGTTTACAACTCCTGCTTGAAGATTCCTCACTTCAAGACTTTTCCCATAGAAAGAAGACCCTCTTCCTATGAATTTACTACAAGGGAACAATCCTCCCTTAAAGTATATGTTAATACAAAGGTCACTCAAAACAAGACTCTCTTTAAGAGTAGGTATGAGTACAAAAATAAGCTCTATGAAGGCAACTCTCAATTTTCAATGATATTGGCTCATAAAATGAATTGTATGTTTCACAATGAATCTTAAAAATATGGAGAGTTGAAATTGTCTTAAACAGAGACCTAAAAGCTCTATTTATGAGGATAAAAGCATGTATGACCGTTGGGAAAACAATCTAAAACATCTTTAAACAAGATAGCATGAGAAGGTAAAAAGTGTGTCTACTCATGTCGACTGAACATCGATGTTGGAATCAAGGACATCGATGTTATGGCCTTTGATTGTGCATTATTAGTCCAACGGTCACAAGGACATCGATGTTTCAAAAGTGGACATCGATGTCCTGGCCAGCGAATATGAATTATTGGGCTAACGGTCACTAGAACATCGATGTTGGCCAAAAGGACATCGATGTTGCCCAAGACATTGTCCAAGACCCGAGGCAAAATACATCGATGTTCATAAGTTGAACATCGTTGTTTTCAACACTCCCAAAACAATCTTAAAAGCCGATTCAAATGGACATCGATGTTATGGTGTTGAACATCGATGTTATGATACATGCCGAAACAATTTTGAAATCCGATTCAATAGGACATCGATGTTATGGAAATAGGACATCGATGTTCAGACACTTCAAAGCAATTTTTAAGCATAACGGTCATAAGGACATCGATGTTCAGAAATTNCAAAACATTATTTTCAACAAAGAATTATTCAATTATATTACTTAATTAACTTAAAATTTTATTCAATGATTTTAAATTTAAAAAAACATGATTTATTTTATTATTTTTGGAATTTTAAATTTTGAAAATAATACAAAAATAGGTCCCAATTACCATATATAATAATAACACAATGATATTCTTTTAAAATCAAATTCATCTCCTAACAACTAGCAACACTTGCAAAGTTAGAAATTTTTTTTAGGCAAATAAAAATAATAAATATGTCTTTTTTAAAATTAAATTATTCATGAATATTATTAAATTTGGCATAATTAACAACAAATAATAAATTATTTTATTATTATTACTATAGGAGCATATTTATAAAAATTTTAAGATTTTTTATTTTCTTTTGATGATTAATTATAATTTAATAGAATAATTAGAATTAATCATGCATAAGCAATAACTATAACATCAAGTATTGCACAAGTAATAATTATATATAACACTAAAAACTTAAATAAAAGTCTAATCGTAAAAATATTGGATTTAATTGAATATAAATGAAATTTTGAGGGCTTAATTGTATAATTATAAAGGACTTACATGATTAAATTTCAAATTTATGAGGCAACTGACAAGCGCTATGGGCCGGCAGCATGCCACGTCATCAAAAGTTGCCCGAGGTACACAATTGACACAAATTCAAAAGTTGGGGTATCAAATATACCATTAACCCGTACATTTTACCTGCAATCACCGGCATTTCCTAGAGACTGACACGTGGCAGCTGGAGTCGAATCGCCCCCGCCCCCCCGAATACCCAGAATCCAAATCCAATTTCTCCCCAATTCTCATATCACAAAACCCCACCACCGCCACTGCCGCCTATCTTCCATTCCCCCATGAGTACAAACCACCACCAACTCCACACCTCTGCCGACCCTACCTCCTCTCCTCCCCGCTCTCCTCTTCTCTGCCTCAACTCCTCGTCGACGAAGCCGTTGTTTTCAGAAGCACTGCCGACTCGAGAGAAGTACTCGCCGAGAAGTTTGAGATCTAACGTGGCAATGCCATGGATGGCCAGATCTAGGCAAGTGGTGAGAGATCTAACCCGGGCCGAGTTGCACTAGAGTGAGTCACCTGTAGTCTTTGTGTGTGGTTCCTTGGATTGTGTTCTGGTGTGTAGCTGTATTGAGGATGGGGAGTCGGTTTTCTATTGATGGTTTGCAGTATGGCCGTTTTAGGGTTGGAGGATAAGACATGTTTGGTCTGGCAATTGTTGTTGCGACATCAAACACCGCCATTTTGGATTTCTTCGGTAAGATTCTGGAAAGAGAAACCAATGGAGAAGAAGTAAGGAGAAGAATGAATACAGGCTAGTTTAATCGCGGTTTATTATGTTGGCTTGATGGTGGAAGTGTCATCTTTGTCTGTAGATGGTGGTTGCAGGTTGTTGAATTACCGGTGGTTGTGTCTTGAACGAATCTGTGGTGGTTGACAGGGCGGTGGCTGCGAGGGAGCATGAGAATGGGAGTTTTTTTTTTCCTTCTCATTTGTTTTTTTTTATCATTAGTCGTATAACGATTTCAGTATAAAATAGACAAAGAAAAAATAATTTTCAGCCTAAATGGTCTTCATGGTATCTCTTTATTAAAATTTATGAAAAAACAAATAACATTAAAAAATTAAATTCGAGCTCCTTTCTTTTATTTTAAAAGAAGATAAATCCATTATAAATAGAAATATAAAGTAATTGAAATTTAAATTTTTATATCCAAGAGAATTAATAAATAGCAAAAAATATTAAAAGAATTGGATTCTTATAGTGCTCTTTTGCCGAATATAGATAACATATGGACAAAGTATAGAGCAGACAACTTCTGATGTTGTCATCAAAATAACAAAAACGCAGAATAATAGATATATCCAACTTGAGAAGCTGAATCCATCAAAAGAACAATTGTAAGGTCCATACCCAGAAACAACAAAAAAAAAAAAACATAGGAATTCCATTTAAAACATCAGGCAGAACAATGCTAATAAGTTTTCAAGAACACGAACAGAAATAGGAAATCCATTTAACATTAGGCAGATCAATGCTAATAAGTTTCTGAGAAAAGGTAGTCTGCAACAGATCCAGTTTGATGATGATTACTAAACTAAAATTAACATAACTGTCTGTTATCTTTACCCAGCAATTAGCCCTGCAGTCAAAACAGTTTTCTCAAAAGGAGATTAGATTATGAGAGAAATCTGTATATTCTATCACCAATCTATATCCGAATCACTTCTATCTCCATTCATTTTACTGGAAAGATCTTCAGCATCCGCAAGAATCCGTGACTGGAGCAAGCCACCCAAGACAGAATTGCAAACAACATTGTCGTGAACTAAACCAATCCGAGACATTGCATCCAGAAGTTGAGCAACTTCATCTATCATCCCAGTCTTACAGTATCTGTCAATGAGGTTGGTGTAAGTGCAAGAATCAGCTTTGTAACCATTGTTTAACAGCGCAGATATCAGATATGAACGCCTTGTTTGGACCAGCTTTGACGCCAACGAAGACCATGTTAGTGTAATATGCCCAAAAGCCAATCATTGGATGATTGTATATAGTCATGTATATACATTAAGGTTATTCCAATAAATATGTTTATGTGATAAACACTTGCACATATTTATAACCCTAGAATATTTTATAATCTTAAATGTCCCTAGTCGATTATTATTATGGATGAGTTGTAATAATAAATTAAGACTAGCGTATGTTGAGAATTATATGAGATATGAATTCTACATACGGGTACAAGTTAGAGAACTTGTGGTCTGGACTGACCCAACATAAGAACACTACATGGAACGTTATATGGTTGTCATTAGTGGTTCTTATATGTATTGTCCTTTGACCTGAGATCATCAAGGTTCCCAACATGTTAGTCATATACTTTGATATTACTCTTGGCTATTCGTAACTGAGTAGACCTTAGTGTAATCATTGGGTATATGATAAGTGTGTAGTAGGTTTTGTATGATCAAGATGGAATTCGTCCAACCCATATAACGGGTATATTATCAGTTGGGCCTCTTGATAGAGTTGAACTGTAAATGCATGGCCATGCTCGGATTATGTGATATGGTGATATCATTAGTATCCATTTTACACAGTTAAATCGGGGATCAAGAAACTTAGATTAAACGTATATGAGATTGACTTATTCCATGTCTCGTGTTTAATCTTGATAATGTGACGAAAGGACGATGACATGCTTCCGAGGCATATTGAATCAGTACTGGTCTTGTCGTTTGGTTAGCAATGATGTGTTTCTAGACACCGCTCATTGTTTATAATTGTAAAATGAGATTTTACAATTATTGCCAAATGTTACAAGTGCCTACAGGGTCACACTCTTAGAACTGTTGATTCGAGCAGGTGGTTGAATCATGGTTAGACCGTGGTTCGACCAAGTGGGTAGACCATGGTTGAACCTTGGTTGGACCATGGTTGGACTGGGTCGTTTTGGGCTGATTTGGTTCACTAAATATCGAAATTATTGAACCAAAATTAATGCCATATGATGTGTAATCCCATTAATGCTTAGTGGAGCATCCATTAATGCTTAGTGGAGCATTAAGACATAGTGGAGACATGATTAGACTTAAAGTATAATCATGATGGTTAATGCATGATGAAGTTGGCCATTGTCTTATTAATCTATGCATTAATTGTGTGTATAAATAGGGCTTGATGATCAGATTATCAACACACACAACATTCACACACAATTCAGATTACACACCCATTTTTTGAGAAAGAAAGAAACACCACATAGCTCCCGGAAATCCGTATCTAGCACAACGGTTCGGGAGTGCTCGAGTTGGAGATCATGAGATGTTTTCCGACCAGAGATTGATGGTTCGTGTGGATACCGTAGAGGGGCAGGATTTCTTTCCGGCTCTAGCTGATTCGGCACAACAGTTGAGTGAAAGATCTCAACCGATTTAGGTATGCAAAAATTGTTATTCGGTTTAGTTACTTTCTCTTGGATCCTACATGGTTTCTGGGTTTTTCCGCTACATTTGATTGTCAAGTTTGCATGCCCAGTTACTTACAGTGGTAGCGGAGCCTCTTGTGAAACGCTAAACCGAATTTGTTGTGCATATGTATGATATGCTCATATTGATATATATGATATGCTGTATGTGATGTAGCATGTTCATGATATGTTGAATTCGTTTTTGTATGTGTGATATATGTTGAGGTTTGTTTTGTCAAAAGTGTTTGACAACAAGTACTTGATTGGTATGTGATATCAATCAAGGTGTTTTTGGCAGTAAGTCGAATGAGTTCGACAAGGAAAATTGATTGTCGGTTTTCGTATAGATCGATTGTCGTTCTAGTGCGATTGTTGTCCTTTGTCAGGTGCAAGGTTGTGAATTAATACACTGTGCAAGTGAGTCCTGTCTAGGAGGCTGGGTTTTAAGTGAACCTTTGTTCCTCCAGTCTTTCCTGGGGATTTATCTTGGAATGATAATTCTGTCTTAGGAGATTGGCTACTCCTTCTTTCCTGGGAATTATCGAATCAGTTCAATTCACTTCTTGTACGAGCACTGTTCACCACAAGAAATTTCCTAGATCGAGGAGCTAGTCAGTCTTTAATCACAAGTTAAACTTCGATGTTCTTGAACATTGCCAAGTAGTTGGGAGAATCAAATTCTCACAACATCGATGTTCAATGTTAGACATCGATGTTCTTATGTATTTTTGGTTTCCAAATTTACAAAACATCAATATATGATTTATCAAGAACATGCATATGATGTATAGGAATAATATGTTGATGTAAATATTAAGTTCCTCTTGTGTTGCCTTCCATGATAAGCACTCATCATTGCTTAGATCAATACTTGGTAAGTTTTGCCAAAGCAAGGTGCCAATATTTATCCTAGCAAAGTGCGACGGGATAAATGTAATATCCGAACTGCTTGTTATGAGTTGAACTTAACTAGGTCATCTCAATAGGATTGAGGACTTAGAGGCAAAGAGTTGAGCTAAGTCTATGAGATAGACAAGAACAAGTGTTGTTCACTCAACTATCTAAGAGTTACATAAGATGTAATTGACAAGAGTTGTCTACCTAAATAACTATGATATAAGTGATCAGCCAAAGCTGACTTATCTTGTAATGAAATATGGATCTTGGCCTACTTATAATTATCTTGATTTATGTAGTAGGAGCATCATTTAATAGAATTTCTTGTTAAATGATTTATGTATACATGACTCTTATTTGTGTGAGTTGATCAATATTGTAGAGTTATCATGGCACAAAACACTAGTACACAATCACTGCGATATGTCCTTGAGAAGGAAAAACTTAATGGGAATAACTTCCTTAAGTGGCATCGCAATTTGAGAATAGTTCTCAAACAAGAAAAGAAGTTGTATGTCCTTGAAGGGCCTGTTCCTAATGAACCGGCGCCTACTGCTCCTAGGGCGGAAAGAGATGCTTACAAGAAGCATGTTGATGATGCATTGGATGTTGCATGCCTTATGCTTGTTATCGTGGACTCTGAGCTTTAGAAGCAACATGAGAACTTGGATGCGTTCGATACGATCGAACATCTGAAAATGCTTTTTGAAGAGCAAGCAAGGCATGAGAGGTATGAGACCTCTAAGGCATTGTTCCAATGCAAGATGGCTGAGTCATCACCGGTGAGACCTCATGTGCTTAAAATGATTGGATACATTGAGAGCCTTGAGGGTCTAGGTTTTCCTTTGCAAAAGGAGTTGGCTGTTGATCTAGTCCTGCAATCGTTGCTGGATAGTTACAGCCAATTTGTCATGAATTTCAATATGAATCATCTTGACAAATCCTTATCTGAGTTGCTTAACATGTTAGGAACAGTTGAGCAACAAATGAAGGCAAATAAATCCAACAGCATATTGATGGTTGAAAATGCCAAAGGAAAGGGTAAAGCCAAGTTTTACAAGAAGAAGAAATGTGCCAAAAAGTTTGGTGCATGTGCATCTTCTTGTTCCCATATGCTGAAACCCAAAGGTGGTATTGCAAAAGAAGGACAATATTTCCATTGCAACAAACCTGGCCATTGGAAGCATAACTACCCTATTTACCTTGAAGAGGTGAAGAAACAGAAGGGAAGTAAGACTTCCGCTTCAGGTATTTTTGTTATAGAGGCTAATATCTCTATCTCTGCATCATGGGTATTAGATACCGGATGTGGTTGTCACATTTGTGTAAATGTGCAGGAACTGAGAAAGAGTAGAAGATTAGCAAAGGGAGAGATAGACCTGCGCGTTGGAAATGGAGCAAGAGTTGCTGCATTAGCCGTAGAGACTTACCATCTACCCTTACCGAGTGGTTTCGTTTTAGAACTTGACAATTGTTATTATGTTCCTACCATAAGCAGGAATTTGATTTCTGTTTCTTGTCTGGACAAGAAAAGTTTTTCATTTGTAATAAAGAACAATTGTTGTTCTATTTATTTCAATGATATTTATTATGGTGGTGTATATTTGGGCAATGGTTTGTACGTTCTAAACCTAGAAACACAAATCTATAACATTAATACGAAGAAGGTTAGATTAAATGATTCTAATGAAACCTATCTCTAGCATTGTCGATTGGGCCATATAAACGAGACTCGTATTTCTAAACTCCATAAAGATGGACTTTTAGACTCATTTGATTTTGAATTATATGGGACATGTGAGTCATGTTTATTAGGCAAAATGACGAAGGCTCTTTTTGCTGGTAAAGGTGAAAGAGCTTCGAACTTGTTAGGTCTTATACATTTTGATGTATGCGGACCTATGTCAACACAGGCTAGAGGTGGATTTCAATACTTCATTACATTTACTGATGATTACAGTAGATATGGCTATGTGTATCTAATGAAGCACAAGTCAGAATCCTTTGAAAAGTTCAAAGAATTCAAGAGTGAAGTACAGAATCAACTCGGCAAGAGTATTAAAATGCTTCGATCTGATCGATGAGGTGAATACTTAGACCGAGATTTTCTTGATCATCTAAAGCAATGTGGTATTGTATCACAACTTACTCCACCAGGTACACTTCAATGGAATGGTGTGTCTGAAAGGAGGATTAGAACTTTGTTAGACATGGTTCGTTCTATGATGAGTCAAGCTGACCTTCCTTTTTCATTTTGGGGACATGCATTATTGAGTGCTGCATTTACACTTAACCGTGTTTCATCTAAATCGGTTGAAAAGACACCATATGAGATATGGACTGGGAAGCGTCCCAATTTGTCTTTTATGAGGATTTGGGACTGTGAAGCTTACGAGAGATGTCAAGCATCAGACAAACTCGGGCTTAAATCTGACAAGTGCCTTTTTGTTGGATATCTTAAGGAAACTAAAGGATATTATTTCTATAATCCCACAGAGCACAAAGTGTTTGTTGCTCGTACTGCTATTTTTCTAGAAAGAGAATTTATTTCTAGAGAGATCAGTGGGAGGAAAATAGAACTCGAAGAAGTTCGAGGTATTGAGGCTAAGATGGAACAAGGACAGGAACCACAAGTTGTTGTGGGTGAGAATCCTGTACCTGTAACACACGGACCGCGTAGGTCTGATAGGACTCGGTATGAGCCTGAGAGATATAGATTTTTTATGACTCATACTGGAGACGTGATGCTCATTGATGAGAATGAGCCCACTTCCTATCAGCAAGCTATTATGGGTCCAGACTCTAAGAAGTGGCTAGAAGCCATGAATTCGGAGATGGAATCCATGTATGAAAACAAGGTGTGGACCTTGGTTGATCCACCTGTAGGGGTAAAACCCATAGGGTGCAAATGGGTCTTTAAGAAAAAGACCGACATGGATGGTAATATGATTACCTTTAAAGGGAGACTGGTTGCGAAAGGTTTCAAGTAAGTTCATGGTATTGACTATGATGAAACTTTCTCGCCAGTTGCCATGGTTAAATCCATCCGGATTATAGCAGCATACCATGATTATGAGATATGGCAAATGGATGTCAAAACCACTTTCCTTAATGGAAATCTTTTAAGGATGTGTACATGACACAACTTGAAGGTTTTGTCGATCCAGAGAATGCTAATATGGTATACAAGTTGCAAAGATCCATTTATGGATTGAAGCAAGCAAGTGATCAAAGAGTTTGGTTTCATTAAAAATGAAGATGAACCATGTGTTTATAAGAAGGTTAGTGGGAGCATTATCGTTTTCTTGTTATTGTATGTTGACGACATTCTGCTCATTGAGAATGATATTCCAACACTACAGTCTGTAAAGACTTGGTTAGGAAAGAATTTCTCAATGAAGGACTTAGGAGAAGCTGCCTGCGTGCTAGGTATAAAGATCTATAGAGATAGATCCAAAAGGCTTCTTGGGCTAAGTCAAAGTACATATATTGACAAAGTGCTAAAGAGGTTTAGCATGCAAGAATCCAAGAAAGGTTTCTTGCACATGTCACATGGCATATCTCTCTCAAAGAATCAATGTCCTAGTACATCTAAGGAGAGAGAGCGGATGAGTAAGATCCCTTATGCATCTGCAATAGGATCTATCATGTATGCCATGCTATGTACTCAACCGGAAGTCACATATGCTTTGAGTGTCACAAGCAGATATCAATCTGATCCCGGTGAGAGTCACTGGACAGCAGTTAGAAACATCCTTAAGTACTTGAGAAGGACTAAAGATGCATTCCTTGTCTATGGAAGCGTTTATGAGCTTGTTGTAAAGGGTTACACAGATGCTAGCTTCCAAACAGTCAGGGATGATTTTAGATCGCAGTCAGGTTATGTGTTTGTCTTGGAGGTGGTGCTGTTTGCTGGAAGAGTTCCAAGCAAGAAACAGTTGCCAACTCTACAACTGAGGCTACGAAAAGTTCCTTCTGAGAACTCTGTAGCAGATCCATTGACAAAGCCTCTCACATAGCGGAAGCATGATGATCATGCTACATCCATTGGTATTAGATACATGGATGATTGTCTTTAGTGCAAGTGGGAGATTGTTAGTGTAATATGCCCAAAAGCCAATCATTGGATGATTGTATATAGTCATGTATATACATTAAGGTTATTCCAATAAATATGTTTATGTGATAAACGCTTGCACATATTTATAACCCTAGAATATTTTATATTCTTAAATGTCCCTAGTCGATTATTATTATGGATGGGTTGTAATAATAAATTAAGACTAGCGTATGTTGAGAATTATATGAGATATGAATTCTACATACGGGTACAAGTTAGAGAACTTGTGGTCTGGACTGACCCAACATAAGAACACTACATGGAACGTTATATGATTGTCATTAGTGGTTCTTATATGTATTGTCCTTTGACCTGAGATCATCAAGGTTCCCAACATGTTAGTCATATACTTTGATATTACTCTTGGCTATTCGTAACTGAGTAGACCTTAGTGTAATCATTGGGTATATGATAAGTGTGTAGTGGGTTTTGTATGATCAAGATGGAATTCGTCCAACCCATATAACGGGTATATTATCAGTTGGGCCTCTTGATATAGTTGAACTGTAAATGCATGGCCATGCTCGGATTATGTGATATGGTGATATCATTAGTATCCATTTTACACAGTTAACTCGGGGATTAAGAAACTTAGATTAAACATATACGAGATTGACTTATTCCATGTCTCGTGTTTAATCTTGATAATGTGACGAAAGGACGATGACATGCTTCCGAGGCATATTGAATCAGTACTAATCTTATCGTTTGGGTAGCAATGATGTGTTGCTAGACACCGCTCATTGTTTATAATTGTAAAATGAGATTTTACAATTATTGCCAAACGTTACAAGTGCTTACAGGGTCACACTCTTAGAACTGTTGATTCGAGCAGGTGGTTGAACCATGGTTAGACCGTGGTTCGACCAAGTGGGTAGACCATGGTTGAACCTTGGTTGGACCATAGTTGGACTGGGTCGTTTTGGGCTGATTTGGTTCACTAATTATCAGAATTATTGAACCAAAATTAATGCCATATGATGTGTAATCCCATTAATGCTTAGTGGAGCATCCATTAATGCTTAGTGGAGTATTAAGACATAGTGGAGACATGATTAGACTTAAAGTATAATCATGATGGTTAATGCATGATGATGTTGGCCATTGTCTCATTAATCTATGTATTAATTGTGTGTATAAATAGGGATTGATGATCAGATTATCAACACACACAACATTCAAACACAATTCAGATTACACACCCATTCTTTGAGAAAGAAAGAAACACCACATAGCTCCCGGAAATCCGTAGCTAGCACAACGGTTCGGGAGTGCTCAGGTTGGAGATCATGAGATGTTTTCCGACCAGAGATCAACAGTTCGTGTGGATACCGTAGAGGGGCAGGATTTCTTTCCGGCTCTAGCTGATTCGGCACAACAGTTGAGTGAAAGATATCAACCGATTCAGGTACGCAAAAATTGTTATTCGGTTTAGTTACTTTCACTTGGATCCTACATGGTTTCTGGGTTTTTCCGCTGCATTTGATTGTCAAGTTTGCATGCCTAGTTACTTACAGACCAGCCTTCTTTGAGCAAGGCATCGAGTAAGATAGCGTAGGCATACTCATCCGGGTAAGTCCCCAGACCCAGGAGCTCATCCAGGAAATCCAAAGCAAGGTAAGATTAACCATCATCGCAAAGAGCTCGAATCAAGTAGTTGCAAGCGAAAGAGGCAGGCACCAGTCCTCTGCCTCTAATTAGCTTGGAGACGAAATCCAAAGCCTCATCAGCCTTCCATTCATTGCATAGGCTCTCGATCACCTTAGCCTAATTGAGCATATCAGGATAATAGCCCACCTCTAGCATCCGCAGGAGCCACCCAATAGGCACACTACTCTGCCCAGTTTCACACAACCCGTCTACAAGTAGACGATTACTTGCGTGCATTAGTTTCAGTAGCACCCCAGCACCCGCAACGGCGTGTTGAATTGTTATCAAACCCTCAAATGTGCCGGCATTTACGTGTCTGTAGTCAGCCATTCGCCGGAATAATCCAGTTTCACTTATGTGACTGTCTTCCCATATTTTATCGAGCACTGCCCCTGAAACATTCTTATGCTCAAAGAGAAACCCATGGTTCAAAGTGACATATGTGACAGAATCTGGTTGGTAGCTGAGTTTGATGATCTTGGCAACGACGGCGGCGGAGGGCCCGAATTTGTCCACTCTCCATCGCAAGCGGGAGATGCCCAGATCTCCAAGAAGACGGCTGTTGTTTCCGAGCTGTCTGTGCAGAGAGACGACTGTCTCATAATGTTCCGCCATGGCAAGTCCCATGAGTAAGATTTGGAACAAATGAGGAAAAGGAGAGATATTCATATCAAGAAGACATTCAAGAGATGCACAAGCAACATAAGGCTTATCCCCATCATAAAAATAGTCATAATCATACTTGTAGTTATACACTTCCTCTTCCTCCTCCTCGCAAGAAGAAGGATTATTAGCATACAAGGCTGTGTATCTATTGTTAACGGTGTATAACAATCGAATTGATTCATGAATAGTAGAGAGTGGCTTTAAAGCATAATTCCGATGAAGCAATTTATCAAAAGACGAACCAAAAGCAGCATCATTAGGACGACTAGCTGCTTTGCGTTCGCCTCCGAGAGGAAGAGAGGAAGAGAAGGGAAGCTTACCGGTGAGGGAGAAAAACAAGCGAGAAAGGGAGCTTGAAGAAGATGAAGAAGCCCTAATACCCACCTCACCATTAACAAGAGCCGAAGTTGAAGCCGCAATTCTCAGCCTCTGCATCTTTCTTCTTCGATCCTCCCTTTTTCAATTCTTGATTTACTGTTGTGTTTCAAAACTAGGTAGAGAGAAGTAGAAGACAACTAAATTCAAACACAAGTTACAACCCAACCAAACTACACTAGTGTCGAGAGAACCAAAAGTACGTACGAACTCACCACATAGACACAAATACACTTGCCATCATGAGTTAGGGTAGGCGTTGGATTAATGAATGAATTTTAAAAAAATTCATGCAAGTTGTACTAAAAACTGATTCGATATGCATTACGTTATATGTAATTAGGGTTAGGATTGCCAGGATATATTTATAATTATGCATAACATTTCATTATATCAAACACTAGCTACAATAGTATTATAGTAATGAATACCTTCAATTATATCATCTTGCGTGTTTTCTGTAAAGAAAAAAAAAAATATTAGCTACAATAAAACTTGCTGAAGTCAAAACAAGTTTTCTCAAAAAAAAAAAAAAAAACTTGCTGAATTCGAAATAATTAATGAAATTTATAATAAAATGGCCATGGACTTTCATGGATCGATAAGTTTTACCGGTGGTCAAGTCTAGTAAGGAAGTTTCGTTTTCATACAACTCTAATATGGCCCAATATATTTTTGAGCCCAACAAGGTCAAGCCCAAGATCCGTATTACAAAACTCGACAACCCAACAAAAACAACCGGCTCAGCATCATACACAACCCAGCCCAGCTAGCTCCAAAGCTTCCATTGGATCTAAATTTCCAGGAAATCCGGGAATTTGATTCCATGATTTAGGGTTGCTTAATTTGGGACCAAGGGTGGCCAACTCA
The DNA here is from genome assembly GCA_028386065.3 of Turnera subulata. Classification (NCBI taxonomy): domain Eukaryota; kingdom Viridiplantae; phylum Streptophyta; class Magnoliopsida; order Malpighiales; family Passifloraceae; genus Turnera; species Turnera subulata. The sequence goes on from JAKUCV010002982.1 coordinate 14,708, forward strand.
AGGCTTGCTTAATTTGGACGGAAGCCACAGTATTTTAACTTGTATAAATATAGGACCAGGATATGTAAACATGACATGACATTACAAACTGAATAAAACAACACAATTTCTATTATGCATATATTTTTTTCTATATCAAACTCCAATTCTAGGACGTATGTACAGTAGGGAAAATCCATAGATCGTGGATTCTTCAACAACAGAAGAATTGGATTCTTATCTGCAATAAAAGGTCCACATCTTCAAAATAGCAAAGATGAACAATAGCAGATATATCCAGCTTGAAAAGCTGAATCCATCCAATGCACAATTGTAAGGTCCAGAGCCAGAAAGAAAAGAAGAAATAGGAAAACCATTTAAAACATTTGGCAGAATAATGTGAATCAGCTTCATTACAAGACTAGTTTACAACAGAAATAGGAAATCCATTTAAACATTAGGCAGAATAATGCTAATAAGTTCATGAGAAAAGCTAGTCTACAACAGATCCAGTTTGATGATGATTATTAAACTAAAATAACATAACTTTTCGAGGCATATTTGTTAGTTTTACCCAGCAATTAGCCCTGCAGTCACAACAGCTTTATCAAGAGGAGATTATTATCATTAGATAATGCATGTTGTACCAGTTTTCTGTCACTGTATAACTGGAGCATTCCCATTTTCATTGATGTGATTGGAGAGCAAGCCACCTAAGACAGAATTGCAGACAACATTGTCGGGAACTAAACCAATCTGAGACATTGCATCAAGAAGTTGTTCAGCTTCATTTATCATCCCAGTCTTCAAGTATCCATCGACGAGGTTGGTGTAAGTGCAAGAATCAGGTTTGTAACCATTGTTTAACAGTGCAAATATCCGATTTTGATGCCTAGCTAGGACCAGTTCTGCCCGCTGCGAATACCTGCCGCCTTCTTTGAGCAAGGCATCGAGTAAGATATCGTAGGCAAACTCATCGGGATAAACTCTCAGAGCCAAAAGCTCATCCAGGAAATCCAAAGCTCGATCACATTGACCATCATCGCAAAGAGCTCGAATCAAGTTGTTGCAAGTAAAAGAGGCAGGTATAAGTCCTTTGTCTCTAACTAGTTTGGAGACGATATCCAAAGCCTCATCAACCTTCCCATCCTTGCATAGGCTCTCAACCAGCTTAGCATAATTGAGCCTATGAGGATAATACCCCACCTCTAGCATCCTCAGGAGCAACCCAACAGCCACACTGGACTGCCAAGTCTGACACAAGCCGTGTACCATTTTGGGATAATCTGCGAGTAGGAGTTTCACTAGTTCCCCAGCATCCGCAATGGCGTGTTGAATCGTTATCAAGCCCCCAAATAGGTCTGCAACTAAGTGTGTACTGTTGGCAATCATTCGCTGGAATAATCCCCATATTTCACCGTTCACTGCCGGTGCAACTTGCCGATGCTTAAAAAAAAACCATGGTTCAAGGTGACATATGTTACAGAATCGGATTGGAAGCCAAGTTTAATGATTTTGGCAACGATAGAGGCGGGGGGCCCAAAATTATTCACTTTCTGCCGCAAGCGGGAGATGCAACCAATCAGAGCTCCAAGACGGCTATTATTTCCGAGCTGTCTGTGTAAAGAGACCACTGTCTCATACTGTTCCGCCATGGCAAGTCCCATGAATAAAATTTGGACGAGATGAGGATAAGGAGAGATGTTCATATCAAGAAGACAATCAAGAGCAGCCCTAGGCTTATTATCCTCATCTTCATCCTCATCTCCATCCTCATCATAACAATAATACAATTTCCCCTTATCATCATAATAATAATACAATTTCTCCTCATCATCATAATAACAATAATACAATTTCTCTCCCTCCTCATCATAAGAAGAAGGATTATTAGCATACACGGCTGTGTGTTTATTGTGCCCAGTGGATAGCAATCGAATAGATTCATGAACAATACCGGGGGGAATTAAAGCATGATTCCGATGAAGCAATTTATCAAAAGAAGCAGCATCATTAGGACGACTAGCTGCTTTGCGTTCGGCTCCGATAGGAAGAGAGGAAGAGAAGGGAAGCTTACCGGTGATGGAGGAAAACAAGCGAGAAAGGGATCTTGAAGAAGAAGAAGAAGAAGAAGAAGAAGAAGAAGAAGAAGAAGAAGAAGCCCTAATACCCACCTCGCCATTAACAAGAGCCGAAGCTGAAGCCACAATTCTCAGCCTCTGCATCTTTTTTTTTTTTTGATTCTCCCTGCTTCATTTCTTGTTTTACTGTTGTGTTTCAAAACACAAGTTACAACAGAACCACACTACACTGTCTGTGTAACTAAGTAGTTCAGAGAACCAAATGTACCTACGAACTCACCACATAGACGCAAATACCCTTACCATCAGGCGTTAGATTAATGAATGCATTATATGTAATTAGGTTTAGGATTGCCAGAATATATTTGTAATTATGCATAACATCAGGATATATTTCCCGGTGATGATCTGATTTTTTTGGTCAAATTATCTTTGACTTCTCTCATTAATCTGCCTACCATTTCCTTGGCTCTCAGGATGATCCATGATCACCAAGAGGAGGTATTACACCTGGGTTTATCTCCCTGTACAGAAAAAGCACATGGAACAGGAAATTAATATATGCAATGAATACCTTCAGTTAACATAAGTTAGAGATAATCACTGAATATGTTTTCGGTTAAAAAAAAAAAATATTACTAGCTAGTATGAAACTTGCTGAATTCAATTATGCGTACTAATGATTCATTTTCTAACTGTTCTTTTATGTCTGTAATTAATGAAAATTATAATAAAATGGCCATGGACTTTCATGGATCGATGGCTAGTTTTACAGGTGGTCAAGTCTGGTAAGGATGCGCAGGACTAGAGCTGGCTTTAACTATATATATAGACATGGAGAAAGAGACTTACAAGGTTGGCTTTGGGATGGGAGGATCATCAGCTTGTGAGTAAGCTAGCTAGTAGTAATAGAGAAGATTTATGGGGACAAATATCACTGAAGAATAGAGGACAAAGGATACGTCAAAATTTTGTTTGGCTAACAATTAATTTTGACGTATTACTATGATTTATATGAATTGACTGGAACTTTGGGTGAATTAAACCTAAATAACCAGGGAGCCTGAACTTGTGAAGAGGATTGGAGCTGCAGCCGCACTTGAAGTTAGAGCCAGTACTGGCATTCCATGCGCATTTGGCACCTAATTACAACCCAATCTCCAATTTTGATCAAAATATGAGCCAATTTTACTAAGTAATAGCGTAAAAGGATCCATTTCCATTGAAGTCATGATTCTTACAGCTAAGTTGTAAATGTCACTAGGTTTGCAGAGATCCGAGGTGGGGTCGATGCTGTGAGAGCTACAGTGAAGATATGAAGGTTGTCCGATCAATGACAGAACTATAGTGCCCGGATTACAGGGAGATATTCCTCCCAACTCCCCCAAGAGTAACTATTATGCATATCTTGGTGCAAAACTAGCTTAACAAGTCAAGTGGTTGGTTCTACTGTACTTGTAACGGTATATATGATATCACATAATACTTCAACAATAATTAATTACATAGTTAAATACTAAATCATTCATATATATATATAAAGCACGTCATTATGCATCATTTTGGACGTTTTCTTTATTCTTTGTTTTAGCTGCGTCGTGAATCCAATCGAAATGAAAGGGTGCAAAAAGTTTGCATAAGGAAGCCACGGAGAATTGCAAAAAAAGCCAGTAAATAAATAAAGCCTATCGTTTGCATCAAAAAAAAAAAAGTTTGCATGGAGGACCAATAAGTTGAAGTTGGTTGCCTTAATCAATTTTTGGTATTTTGGCAATGGGTGGAAATTAAGAATTACCGGTAAAGTAAACAATGGTTGGCAAATTGGTGGACAGATTTTTTTTTTTAATTTTTTTATACCAATTTTGCATCTTTTTGCTTGCTTGATAATATCGTATTGCTCACCGTTCAAAATTACAGAATTGCTTGTTTTTATACAACTCCAATTCTAGGATGTATATGTATGTACAGTAAGGAAAATCTATAGACCGTGGATTCTTCAGCAATAAAAGAATTGGATTCTTATAGTGCTCTTTTGTCGAATATAGATAGCATCAACGGTCAAGAGTATAAATTCACAACACAGACAAGATGGGCAAAGTATAGTGCAGACAACTTCTGAAGTTGTCATCAAAATAACAAAAACGCAGAAAAACAGATATATCCAGCTTGAGAAGCTGAATCCATCAAATGAACAATTGTAAGGTTCATACCCAGAAAAAAAAAAAAAAAGACATAGGAATTCCATTTAAAACATTAGGCAGAACAATGCTAATAAGTTTTCAAGACTAGTCTACGAACAGAAATAGGAAATCCATTTAAACATTAGGCAGATTAATGCTAATAAGTTTCTGAGAAAAGGGTAGTCTGCAACAGATCCAGTTCGATGATGATTACTAAACTAAAATAACATAACAATCTATTCTGTTACAATATATCCGAATCACTTCCATTTCCATTCATGTGACTGGAAAGATGTTTAGCAGCCGCAACTCTCCGTGACTGGAGCAAGACACCCAAGACAGAATTGCAAACAACATTGTCCGGAACCAAACCAATCCGAGACATTGCAGCAAGAAATTGTTCAGCTTCATCTATCATCCCTGTCTATATCCGAATCACTTCCATTTCCATTCCTGTGACTGGAAAGATGTTCAGCATCCGCAAGTCTCGCTGACTGGAGCAAGCCACCTAGGACAGAATTGCAAATAACATTGTCGGGAACTAAACCAATCCGAGACATTGCATCAAGAAGTTGTGCAGCTTCATCTATCATCCCAGTCTTACAGTACCCGTCAATGAGGTTGGTGTAAGTGCAAGAATCAGGTTTGTAACCATTGTTTAACAGCGCAGATATCAGATATTGACGCCTTGTTAGGACCAGTTCTGACGCCAGCGAAGACCAGCCTTCTTTGAGCAAGGCATCGAGTAAGAAAGCGTAGGCATACTCATCCGGATAAAGTCCCAGAGCCAAAAGCTCATCCACGAAATCCAAAGCACGGTCAGATTGACCATCATTGCAAAGAGCTCGAATCAAGCAGTTGCAAGTAAAAGAGGCAGGTACAAGTCCTTTGCCTCTAATTAGTTTCGAGACAAGATCCAAAGCCTCATCGACCTTAAAATCATCGCATAGGCTCTCAACCACCTTAGCATAATTGAGCAAATCAGGATAATAGCCCACCTCTAGCATCCGCAGGAGCCACCCAGCAGCCACACTGCTCTGCCCAGTTTGACACAACCCGTCTACCAGTACACGATTACTTGTGTGCATGAGTTTCAGTAGCACCCCAGCACCCGCAACGGCGTGTTGAATTGTTATCAAGCCGTCCATTGCGTCTGCATTTACGTGTCTGTGGTCAGCCATTCGCTGGAATAATCCAGTTTCACTTATGTGACTGTCTCCCCATATTTCATCGAGCACTGCCCCTGAAACATTCTTGTGCTCAAAAAGAAACCCATGGTTCAAAGTGACATATGTGACAGAATCGGATTGGAAGCCGAGTTTGACGATCTTGGCAACGACAGCGGCGGAGGGCCCAAACAGATTCACCCTCCAGCGCAAGCGGGAGATGCAATGGATCAGATTTCCAAGAAGACGGCTGTTATTTCCGAGCCGTCTGTGTAGAGAGACCACTGTCTCATAATGTTCCGCCATGGCAAGTCCCATGAGTAAAATTTGGACCAGATGAGGAAAAGGAGAGATATTCATATCAAGAAGACAATCAAGAGCTGCACGAGCAGCATAAGGCTTATCCCCATCATAAAAATGATCATAATCATACTCATAATCATACACTTCCTCATAAGCATAAGAAGGATTACTAGCATATAAGGCTGGGTATGTATTAGCGGTGTAAAACAATCGAATAGATTCATGAACAATACAGGGTGGAGTCAAAGCATGTTTCCGATGAAGCAATTTATCAAAAGAAGCAGCATCATCAGGACGACTAGCTGCTTTGCGTTCCGCTCCGATAGGAAGAGAGGAAGAGAAGGGAAGCTTACCGGTGATGGAGGAAAACAAGCGAGTAAGGGATCTTGAAGAAGAAGAAGAAGCCCTAATACCCACCTCGCCATTAACAAGAGCCGAAGCTGAAGCCACAATTCTCAGCCTCTGCATCTTTCTTCTTCGATTCTCCCTGTTTCACTTCTTGATTTACTGTTGTGTTTCAAAACTAGGTATTTCGCTGTTGTCGTCAGAGAGATAGAGAGAAGTTGTCTTAAATACAAACACAAGTTACGACCCAACCAAACTACACTGTCTGTGTAACTAAGTAGTTCAGAGAACCCAAAAGTACGTACGAACTCACCACATAGACGCAAATACCCTTCGATATGCATTAACGTTATATGTAATTAGGGTTAGGATTGCCAGGATATATTTATAATTATGCATAACATCATGATGCGTATATATATCAAACACACTGTTTATGAGATGAGAGTCATATATATATTATGATAGCAAGACATTATTCTAAGATATTCGACAAAGAAAAAAAAAAAAGACATTATTCTAAGATTTAGCAAGTGTATTGTACATAATAACGCAGTAGGACTTGATTTGATATTGATTCATACGTACATATAGAGTTGGTCTGTTTTATTTGTTTCTTTATTTCATGATAATGCTGCTGCTAATTAACCAACACTTTGTATCTTGGATCTTAATTTCCCGGTGATGATCTGATTTTTGGTCAAATTATCTTTGACTTCCCTCGTTAATCTGCCCACCTTTGTCCTTGGCTGTTAGAAGGTCCATGATTACCAAGAGGAGGTATTACAGATGGGTTATCTCCCTGTTATACACAAAAAGCACATGGAACAGGAAATTAATAGTATTATAGTAATGAATACCTTCAATTATATCATCTTGCGTGTTTTCTGTTTAAAAAAAAAAACATACTAGCTACAATAAAACTTGCTGAATTCAAATAATTAATGAAATTTATAATAAAATGGCCATGGACTTTCATGGATCGATGGGCTAGTTTTACCGGTGGTCAAGTCTAGTAAGGGGAGCAGGACTAGAGCTGGCATCAACTTTGTTTTGATTGGAACGAAATTTTATTAAGACTGTCATCGAAAAGACGATAATACTAAAAAAAGTCACAGAACAAGCAAGTTATGAAATACAAAAATCATGGCAGCAGCAAAAGCCATTAAGACAACGTAAGCCTGCATTTCGTGCCTCTCCATTGCTTGACGCATTCCACAGAAGTCAGTAGATCACTCAAACTATAAGGAAACGCCGGTTGTTTTGCCTTAATCCAACTTACCGTCCGCAACAAAATGATATCAAATAATCTCTCCCAACCCACATCTACCCCCATCAAACACCTTCTTGTTCCTACCGAGCCATATACTCCAAATGGCTGCAAACCACCCTGTTACCCAAGAGGATGTAGCTGAGCGAGAACCCACAAGCTCAACCATTGGATAAAGAAGTCATCAATATGTCTCGGCACACACCAACTCACACCCCACCAGTCACTAAACTTCATCCATAAGCACCAAGAAGCCCGGTAGTGTATAAGAATGCGATCCCGAGTTTCAATCTCATCTAAACAAAAAGGGCAAAATGACTCCTCAACAAAAATTATATTACGGCATAGCAAGGCATGCTTTGTGATAATGCCAAAACGAAAAGCTAACCACGCAAAGCATTCGATCTTCGGTGGAGCTAATCCAAGCCAAACAATTGGTTTCCTTTCTATCATAGCTGGTGCCGAAAACATAGACATATATCCACCCTTGACCGAGTACTGCCCATCTTTACTCCCTAACCAGGACCAAGCATCAACCTTGCTATCACATAAACTGAGAGTAGCAAGCTTATCATTAATGATCTCCACTTCCCTTTCTTACCACGAAAATAAGGACCTCCTCCACTGAGTACTAAGCATCCATCTTTGATTTACCAAGCTAACAGCCTCATTGACACACACATTCTGATTCAACGCAACAGCAAAGAGCCTAGGAAATGTCATCCTGAAGGCCTCCTCATTGAGCCACCTATCATGCCAAAGCTTCCATTTTTTCCCATCCCCCAGCACCAGCCGAATCATACCCGCAAAGCCTCCTAACTCACGGCAGTCATTGCTAATTTTCACTATATCTTCCCAACTCTTAGACAAACCACTACCAACAAACTGCGGCTAGGAATCATTAGAATCCAATTGGTCAAAATTTTTAATGATACTTATCCAAGCAGGGCAAAAGTTATTGGAAACATCAAGACTTATATACCTCCACATCCCGATTTTTCTCCAAGATCAGCTCAATACCCATACCACCAAACTCTCTTGCTTTAGCGATTCTTTCCCAAGCCACCACATACATTTTCCTTCTATCTCCACAACCACTCCATAGGAAATTCCTTTGGAGACTAACAATTTTATTAACAACCCCCACCGGAATCTTGTACATAGATAGATAATAGATTGGGAAATTATAAAGCACAGCCCTTATTAGAGTCACTCTACCACCCAGTGACAAGTACTTACCCTTCTAGGATGCTAAACAGGATTTGATCCGAGACAAAACCGGTTCCCAAGACTTGGCTCGTCTCATATTGGCTCCAACTGGCAGTCCCAGGAAAGTAATCGACAACTTTTCTTTGCGACTCAACAATCTTTTAGCAATGGCATTAATACGGACAGCGGGCACATTAACTCCTACCACGGTACTTTTGTGAAAATTGATATGTAGTCCTGACAATGCTTCGAAACACCGGAGGCACCTTTTCAGATTCAGCAATGACTCCAAATCATCCGGGACAATGAACAGAGTATCATCCCCGAATCGAAGCACACACGGCACCGAATGATTTGACATCAATTCCTGTACCACACCTCCCAAAACAATCTGCTGCACCAAGGTCGTTAAACCTTCAGGCCTTTGAAAGTACTAAATTCCCCGGAAGGTGACCCATTGACCAGCACATTTAAACGACTACTACTCACACAGTTCCAAATCCAAGATCGCCACTTTCACCAAAACCCATCATAACCTCCATGAGAAATATCCAAGATACCGAGTCGTATGCCTTCCTAAAATCAATCTTCCATAAAATTGCAGTCTGACCCGATTTTCTTGCTTAGATGAACCACCTCTGACACCGTAAAGATACAGTCCATGATGTACCGACCTCCGATAAAAGCGAACTGAAAATCGCTAATCACAGAATCTATCACCTTCTTAATGCGCCCAACCAGAAAATTTGCCAAGATCTTGTAAATGCCATAGATTAAACTGATGGGACGAAAATCATCAAAGGATAAAGCCTCCGGCTTTTTGGGTAAGAGAGTGAGGAATGCACAATTGATGCCTTTAGGGAGGGCACCTGTCCGAAAAAAATCAGCAAATAATTCACACAAATCATCACAAATTAGATCACAGGATCGACCTATAAAAAGCAAAAGTGAAACCATCCGGACCCGGTGCTTTGTCGCCGTCACAACTCCATACCGCACATTTAATCTCCTCTTTCGAGAAGGGTGATTCTAGAGCCTCCATCTGAGCAGAAGACAAGGTCTTAAATTGCATTGAACCCAGCTTATACCTAGCAATCGGTAGGGGCGGGAAAAAATCGGCAAAGTAGTTCCTGGCTGCTGCCTTAGCCGCCATCAGATCCTCCAAAACAACACCGTCAACCTGAATACTAAGAATAGAATTCCTCCTCCCCCTGTTGCAAGCCATCAAATGAAAGAATTTAGTATTTTTGTTCCCTACCTTTAGCCAAGTGACCCTCGATTTTTGCCGTCACAAGCATTCTTTTTGTCTTTGTCTGCAAGCCAATTCATCCTTCAAAGAAACCAACCTATTCCGTTCTGCCATCACTATATATATAGACATGGAGAAAGAGACTTACAAGGTTGGCTTTGGGAGGATCATCAGCTTGTGAGTAAGCTAAGTAATAATAGAGAAGATTTATGGGGAGTTGATAATTTGCTTGCTTTTCCATCATCTTCTTTTGAAGAGTTTTCTTGAGTTTTACTTGTACTTTCAAGTCCTAGACACTTGAGGAGAGCATTAAATACTTCAGTTGGAAACAAATGAACATGAGAGGGCCTCTTTTGTTGAAAGTTTCCCCATATCTTGTGAATCTTGGAGGCCTCTTCATCCCCAACTGATGCAAGTGATGGAGCCATAACATTGCCTCAAGGTCCAATCATAAGGAACACTTCAAGAAGGCTAAGGAATCAACTTCTACATCACATTCAAGTCTTGATCAACACGGATCTTGAAGAACACGCAATGATCAAGGTTGAGAAAGAGCTGAAGCCGAAACTTATATGTTTGCTTGCTATTGAAGAGTAATCGGCTCAAGGAAGCAAGTGGGGACCAGTCGACAACTCACCAACCCATGTGGGCCCATGTCGACATATCTTTAAGATTTTTATTTAGGTTGCCTAAATTTAATTTACTTTATGCTAATTGATTTCGGTTAGGGTTAAGTTTGGGCTTTTAGTATTTTAGCTATTTGGGTTATTGTTGTTTGGGTTTACTTGAGTTCAATTCAATGTTGGATTCACTTAAAACCTAGCTATTTTGGGTTAGAATAGGTGTCAAACTTGGAGACAAAGTCAAAATCCAATTTGACTAGGATTTGAGATTGATGCCGAATTAGGGTTAGGGATTTAGTATAAATAGGGAGTCTTTTCTATTGATTTCGACATGACTATTTTGAGAGAATAAAATTGCCTTTGAGGTTTTCTTTGATTGTGGATTCAATCGTGATCGAGAGTGGATTCTCTTGGTTTTATATTGGGGTTTGAGTTTACTTATCAAGTTTCTTGCTTGTGGCGTTTATTCAATTCCTTGTGATTCTAATCCCTTTGTTTCCTATTCCTTAATTGAGTCTAGGAGGTGAAGAATAGAATTGCTAAAACTCTTTGTTGTGTATCTACTTCTTTGTTGTCTAATCCGGTGTAGAGATTAGGAGGTGAAGGAGACTTACACGGCGAGTTTGATTAAGATTGACGATTGGGACAATCAGATAGTTACGGAGGTGGAACTGGTGGATTCCAGGGCTGTTGCCGTATCATCTTTTGGTAGCGGAGCTAAGGTTTCAATCAATCATATCCTTTTGTGTTTGTGTTATTTCAATTCTATCAATTCGTGGCCATTCAATATCATAGTTTTAATTCCTTGTTTCTGTGTTGCTTTATATTTCAATTCTGTCAATTCGTGCTGAGTTACTGTTCATCGAGTACTGTTCACAAAAAAAAGAAAGAGTTGAAAGTCGACTTGGTTGTTGTGTTGGAATTGAAATTGTCGCCTTTGGATTGCAAGATTATCAAGTGTTTCTTGCAGGGAATTTTATTGATTGATTGTTGATTGTGAATTGATTGATTGAAAATGAGGAGAAATTGGATTATTTGCTGTTTTGGAATCGATTTCTGCAGGAGAAGATTGCTGCCGGATTATTTCTTTTGTTGAGTTTGATTTGAGCTTTCTTTTGTGTAAATAATCTTTCACATACATATCCTTGTTCTTGTGTGTGATTTCTCTTGCTTTGTGGAGTCGAAATTGCCTCTAGAATTGGTAGCCTATCGTTCTTTCTTTAGGTTTCTTTGATTCCTTTGAATTAATTGCTGCTGGTTGGTTGCTTGATTTTGTTTATTTGAACCTAACATATAAAATTGAAGCAGAATCAAGAGTGGTAAGAGGCTGAGAGTTCATTAACTGCCAACAAACACGAGAGACACACGTGAGGAGTTTTATTACTAACAAATTTCTTGTTAGTTTCTATTACAATGTCTACAGAATATGATTCAGACCGGCCTGTCGTGATGACTCACCTAAGGGATCTCTTCAACAACCTTTCCGCCCAAATCAAGAAGGTTTCCAACTCGTTGGCCGATACTAATGCTAGGTTGGAAAGGCAAGCACAGGCTACGGAAGCTCGTCTAACTCGTCAAGAAAGAACCATGCAAACATTAACCGAAAGCATTGGCAACAACAATGGACGAGAGAGGGTGCGAGTTCAAGATGCTAGGGTGGAGGAAGAATCGATCAAGAGGAGCGCTTTGACGAGGTGGATCCTAGAAGGCCAATTGGAAGAGGGCGTGGAGATGGAGGAAGAGGCGGTGGCGCATACCGACCTAGGTTCCAAGAACGGCCAGCCTACAATAGGGCCGAGGGACAAGACCGATTTGATCGCGACTTCGGAAATATTAAGATGAATGTTCCTATTTTTCATGGTACCAATGACCCGGATGCATATCTTGATTGGGTGCAAGATATGGAAGCTTTATTTGACTGCCATCAATATAATGACGAGAAGAAGATCAAGCTTGCTGTAGTGGTATTCAAGGATTATGCCAAATCCTGGTGGCATAAACTAGTTTCCAATCGAAGGAGATATGGGGAAGATGAGATTGAGACGTGGGCTGAGATGAAGAGAATCATGAAGAAGAGATTTGTGCCTGGTTCACATCAAAGGGAGCTGATGAATCGATTTTATTCGCTCAAGCAAGGCACCAAGAGTGTTGATGAATATTGGAAGGCGCTTGAGGTGGCGACGAATCAAGTTGGACGTAAAGAGGATGAGGAGTCTCTTATGTCGAGATTTTATTATGGTTTGAATGCTGACATTGCACAGGTTCTTGATTTGCAGCACTATGCGGAAATTGAAGAGATGGTGGCATTGGCTTCAAAGATCGAGAAGCAAATATACATACTAGCATGATTCATGAAAGATATTCGCTGAATATGTTTTCTGTTTTTAAAAAATATTACTAGCTAGTATGAAACTTACTGAATTCAAATATACATACTAGCATGATTCATTTTCTAACTGTTTCTTTTATGTCTGTAATTAATAAAATTTATAATAAAATGGCCATGGACTTTCATAGATCGGTGGCTAGTTTTACCGGTGGTCAAGTCTAGTAAGGAGCTGAACTATATACAGACATATTGGAGAAAGAGACTTACAGGGTTGGCTTTGGGAGGATCATCAGCTTGTGAGTAAGATAATAGAGAAAAGTAATAAGATTATATGCAAATGCTTCTATGGTTCATTAAGCACTTTGATGGCTGTGGATTAGGCCAACACTTGTTTATTAGAAACATGGACTTTGATTATTGGGCTTCAAATATTAAATGAACATCATGGGTTATAAAAAAAAAGACATAGACTTGGCTATAAGTATGAAAACTTCGACACCTCATGTACATGATGATAGCTTGAGCCATGTATAATCGAGTGGAATCAATATAGGACATGTCTTATTAATGATCCCGTATACGCGTTTGTTTCGACCTTGATTCTTATTGGGAAAACTTAAAGTATCAATTAACAATGATTTTTAACGATATGGATTAGGTATACACGCATATACACATGGCAAAATGGGTTTAACACGATAATACGACATGCATATGATACGAAATTAGTAAGATTAAGATTTTCAACCTATTTCATTAAATAAGTTGACTCCATACAGTGCGGAAATACACATGTTAGGTTATAGATTGACTAGCCGACCCGTATGTATATGTTTATGATCATGTATTTTACACATTTAGCATAAAATATTTCTAATATTTACGGTTAAATTTACTAGCTAAAATATCTAAAAATACTAATGGATGGTTATTTTTTAAAGTTTAGTTAATATACAAAGCAAATTAATTTTGTACCTTTTACTAGGATGGATTGTATGAATGGACAAACTCAAAAATTAACTTTTGAACTTCTTAAACCTGAACAAGGCACGATTAATTATGAGACAAGTTATATTTATATACAACACGATTAACACGATTATTAAATCGATGATGTTTGGGTTCAAAAATCATTCAACCCGACACAAACACTAACTATGGACACGAATTGTGGTGCACACAAAGGTGAGAATGCCTAGCCATCAGACATCTTTTTCACATGGAGAGTTATTAAACTTCAACATTTGACCATTCTCACTTTTCTATTATGAGCTGCATACACTCAATTTACAGACGTGCCCTTGCAAGTACTCTTGTCATTCATGATTTCTGTAAAAAACTAGACAAACAATTGCAAGGAGGAATAGAATTGATTGATATTAACTCGTATTTTCTATGATTAAGAATCAAAGGCTTGCAATGCTTTCTCCAAGGAGATAAAAGAAAACAATCAGTATGTCTTTTGTTTTGTTATATAGTTCTTTGAGCCCACAAGATAATAGCAGCAGGACTTTATCTGATCTTAAGAAAGTAGAGCACTTACCAAATGGTGGCATTGGTTATACAAAATGTGTGTACGAATTGCAAGTACTAAGATTACAAAAACACAATTGAGATCAATTAAGAGGAAGTTCATCTAACAAAAGTTGAGGGTGAATTTGTACTTTGGGGGCATAACTACTGAGACTAATACATCTTTCTCTCTCACGCAACAATTAAAGTGGTCGGAAAAAAGACCTCAAAGTTAAAGTAGAAATAAACAAAGATTAAATTTGAGCACAAAGAAGCATAGGTGTGAGATGTACCAAAAAATTAAGCATGGATGAGAGTGCTATTTAAGAAGGGGTTGGGGATGAAGATCAAACCACAAGAGGCTTCCAAGATTCAAGAGATATGGAGAAAGTTTCAACAAAGGAGGAGTCCTCTCATGCTCATTTGCTTTCAGCTGATGCTCCCCTTAAGTGTGTAGGACTTGAAAGTAGCAGTAAAACCCAAGAAAACTCTTCAAAAGAAGATGATGGAAAAGCTGGCAAATCTTCTCTCTTAGCTAAACCACAAGCTGATGATCCTACCAAAGCCAACCTTGTAAGTCTCTTTCTCTGTGTATAAATTATAGCTAACTCTGTCTTACTAGTAATAGACTTGGCCATGCATCGATAAGACTAGCCATCCATGACCATTGGCATTTATTATAAATTCATTAGTTACATTAGAAAATGAATAGTTAATAAATATTTGAATACAGCGAGTTTCATATTAGTAATTTTTTTAATAAAAAAAAACAGAAAACATATTCAGTGATTATCGCTAAGTTTATGAAGATTCTACTACGTTTAGCTTTAACTACACAAGATGATAATGGAAGGTGTTCATTACTATTAATTTCCTGTTCCATGTGCTTTCTATGTACAGGGAGATAAACCTCCTATTGGTGATCATTTGCATCATGACACTCCAGGGAAAGGTCCGAAGATTAATGAGGAAAGTTAATCATTTTGACCCAAAATCAGATCATCACCAGAGAAGAGATCCAGGATACAAGTGTTGGTTAATTAGCAGCAGTATTTATGATACAAGAAACAAATAAAGATCACCTCTATATGTGTGAATCATCAAATCGAGTCTGTTGCGTTATTATTATGATGTATGTTGCGTTATTATTGTGATGTATACTTGCTAAATCTTAAAATAATCATGTGTTGAATAATATTGAGGGTGTTTTTTGCGCTTCTTCAAGGCCTCTTTATATGTATATATATATATACATGCCACTACTTTATTTACCACATATATAAAATCATGGAATCACTTAAGTTAAGATCCTTTTGATCCTTGAAAATCATAAATTAAGTAAGATGCCGGGTGATGATCAGGCTTTTGAGTAGTATGGCTACCTAGTTTGACGATTGCCAGTCTTAATTAATTAATGTTGATAAGATGTGTAATTAGTTTTGATAGTATATTCTACTGTATATGCTATGTGTCATCAAATTTATCTTATAAATGGGTGTTGTATACATGATTTCGCGGAAGAATCATATGGACAAATTCTCCTTCCGTTCAAGTTTTTCCTTGAAAGTGATGAGCAACACTTTCTTGATACCCAGCCATATCTTCATTTTTCTTTCGTCAAAATCAATTAGTAAAAATAAACAGTGTGAGGCTTTTTTAACTGGTGTTGATGATAAATTAAGACATAGTGGATTGGGATAGATAGTGGAAGATGAATCCAGAATGTTGTGTACCACCTGCAAGTTTTTTTTTTAAAAAAAAATGCAATAAATAGTGGGATGTACTGTACGCATATAAAATGAAAAGAGTGACATGTCACTCTAGCTCATTCTGAGATTAACTATCACAGAAAATGCCTTTTTTCTGTGTTACTTAACCATTAATAATTGTTTAATAATCAATCATTCCAAAGCTATGATGACATAGGGCACATGGCATTTGAAGATAACATAGCACTAATTAGATAATATTAACAGTGAACATTTACTAAACAGAAAAACACAATGGAAGTAAAGATTCTTAATTTATGGGAATGCATATTTATGATTCTAAGCTATTATTCCACCAACCACTTTGATGGTCTATATCAATGGGCTTATATACTTGTTTAGAATCATGGGTATTGACTAAAATTTTTTGACTTCCAACATCTTATGAATGTCTTATTTTTGTACGTCCACATCATAAACCTGATTATATTCTGTAAATATGAAACCATGAGATTTGAGATGGCTCACAGGAGTTGACCAATGCATATAATTGACAGGAATCAATACGGTGATTTTCACACTAATTATATTAAACTTGGAACTTCTCAATTAACAGCTATTTTCCACATTTTTATATGGATTAGGTGTTAGAATACAAACGGGATAATGCCTTAGACCATGAATAATTAATTAATATCACATCTGTCTCACACACAGGAGAGTACTTGGTATAAACCTTGATCTGTGATTGACCACAGTTCTTGTATTGCTATATATATATATATACTTAATTTAATGACCAAGAGTCAGATCCCATTGAAACCATATTTGAGAGAGCTACCAATTAAGAGGGGTATAGCTAGGCATCTAGCTAGAGCAATTAAGCACAAGAGGATTTTCATAAAAACATTCAAGAATATGGAGAAGTTTTCATCAAGAAAGGAGGAAGGTGTTGTTTACTCCTCCTCCTATGATCATTTCTTCTTTCTTGGAGCATTTAATTCCCTTATCAAGTGTCTTGGACTTGAAATTAAAACCCAAGAAAAGTCTTCAACTTCACCGGAAGAAGGAGAAGGAGAAGATGCTTATGGAAAAGCATGGGAAACAACTTCCCGTGATTCTTCTTTATTAGCAGACCTACAAGCTAACCCTCCCAAAGCAAGCCATGTAAGTCTCTTTCTGATCTCTAATTAAAGCATTAGTAATAACCCTGCACACTTTAATTAGTTGGGTTTTTTATCTTGTGTCTTAGGGGCACATGATAAATTTTTAAAAATGGAAATAAATTATCACAAATAATGTGTATCATTCTGATTGTGATTGAAATAAACCCTTTTATAAAGAGTGATTTGTATAGTGTAATTAATAATAATGAAGAATTATTTCAGTCACTATAATAAGAATGATACACATTAATTGTAAAAATTTATTACTATTTTTAAGGGTTTATCATATGCCCCTAGGGCACAAGATAGAAAAATCCAAATTAGTTATTACTTTTTGTACATATACATATATTGGTAATACATGTTAGTAATTCAAAAGCTCTTGCAAATGGATTTGAGACTTGCATTTATATAAGATGCATGAGGTGCCATAAATAGTAGTTTATACTTAATTAACCCATACTAATATTTATTTTGAACTGAAGCAAATTAATCAGTGATGATCTCTAGCTGGATTTATATATGAATATCCTTAATTTTAGTTATAACCCGAATATATATGATTAATTAAGTGACTGATTATTAATTTGTGGTAAATATTATGTACAGGAAAATCCTACCACAACACTTCTTCTGACTGTGTTAGCTGGGCGAAAGGTGCCAGGTCAGAGCAAGGGAAGAGGTCCCCAAATTAATTAATGGTCACAATTAGGTCAATTTTATTGACCAAAAATCAAATCACTGAAAGAAATCCAGTATGCAAATAATTACGTGGGTGGTAGTCAATGGCAGTTTTTTTTTTTTGTTGGCAAAACAAAGAAACAAATATATACCATAGCAGCTTTCTTGTGAATCATCTATCAAAATCTGCTGCTTAATTATGTGTACTGCTGGCTAAATAAATTAGAATAATAAATGAATCAATACTGTATAGTCCGCTGGCTGTTGTTTCTTAACCATATCTCTTTTAAAGGTTATAATTAAGGCCAACTAGCTAGCCCATACGTGTGTGGGTAATGAGAGGTCTGTTAGCCTGGTTTTGGAGGCTTGGGCTGGGTTTATTTGGGTCTCTTTTGATCTATCTTGGCCCGTGAATAAGAGAAGAAGAATTGTGGGCCTACTGTGTTGGTCCCATAGATTTATTGTTAGGCTTGGTATTTTTTTTGACCCATATCAGATATCATAATAGTTAGCGAGGGAGGAATCAGATTTCTATGCTAAAGGAATACTAATTGTGACTAATTAATTATCAGTGATTCAATTGTAACGGACTAACTTCCCACATCATATGAATGTGATCGGGTAAGAACTTATCAAGTCTTCTGTAATTAAAAAAAAAAAAAAAAAAGTCTTCTGTAAGTATGAAACCGTGATGGCTCACATGCAGGAGTTGACCAATGCATATAATTGACAGGAATCAACACGGTGATTTTCACACTAATTATATTAAACTTGGATACTTCTCAATTAACAGTGATTTCCCACATTTTTTTATTGGATTAGGTGTTAGAATACAAACAGGATAATGCCTTGGACCATGAATAAATAACATCACATCTGTCTGCTTGGTATACAAACTTTGATATATGATTGACCACAGTTCTTACAAAGTTATATATATATAAATATATATATATATATATATACTTTATTTAATGACCAGGAGTCTAGATCCCATTCAAACCATATTTGAGAGAGCTATATATTAATTAGAGGGGTAGGCGATCTAGAGCAACTAAGAACAAGAGCATTTTCATAAAACATTCAATTATATATGGAGAAGTTCTCATCAAGAAAGGAGGGAGGTGTTGTTCACTCCTCCTCCTATGGTCATTTCCTCTTTCTTGCAGCATTCAATACCCTTATCAAGTGTCATGGACTTGAAATTAAGACCCAAGAAAAGTCTCCAACGTCACTGCAAGAAGGAGAAGAAGGAGAACATGCTTATGGAAAAGCATGGGAAACAACTTCCCGTGATTCTTCTTCATTAGCAGACCTACAAGCTAACCCTCCCAAAGCAAGCCTTGTAAGTCTCTTTCTCTCTAATTAAGCTTTAGTAATAACCCTGCACGCCTTAATTAATGATTATTTTACACACACACACACACACACATATACATAGGTAATACATGTTAATTCAAAAGCTCTTGCAAATGGATTTAAGACTACATGCATAATATAAGATGCATGAGGTGTCATAAAAGGTAGTTTAATTTATAACCCATACTAATATTTTTCAGAGAAGACATCTTTATTCAGTGATGATCTTTGGATTTATATATGAATATCCCTAATCTTAGTTATAACCCGAGGATATATGATTAATGGAGTGACTTATTACTAAATTTCACTTTTCTGTATATGTGGTAAATATTATGTACAGGAAAATCCTACCACCACACTTCTTCTGACTCTGTTAACTGGGCGAAAGGTGCCGGGCCAGAGCAAGGGAAGAGGTCCGCAAATTAATGGTCACGAGGACAATTTTATTGACCAGAAATCAAATCATGAAAAGAAAGGATCCAGTATGCAAAGTGGGTAGTCAAATAGCAACATTTTTTTTTGGCTGGCAAAGCAAGAAACAAATATATACAAGAGCAGCTAATTTCTTGTGAATCATCAATCAAAATCTGCTGCTTCACTATGTGTACTCGCTAAATTAGAATAAGAAATGGATCTTTCGCTGGCTGTTGTCTCTTAATTTGTGCTTCTTAATTTCAGGTCTCTTTACAGGTTATAACGCCAACTACTTTATTTGCCGCACAAATATTTATAATCAAGGAATCACTTAAGCTCTCCTATTAACTTATGAAAATTATCTCTGTTCGATCACTGCTATATCCCCCATACGTATATATCCCATGTATAGTGTATATACGAGAACAAATGGTCGTGGTCTCGATCAGAAAAAAAAAAAAAAAAGCAAACAAATAGTCATGTGCAAATACCTTATAATGGTCTCGATCAAAAATAAAAAACAAATGGCATACATTTTAACGAGGGATTTACTATTATCAAGAAAGTTATCATAATAGTTATCGAGGAATCAGATTTCTATACTAATTATGACAAATCAATTAAATTTTTTTTTATGGATTGGAGCGCCATTTGGTAAACCAAAAACAACTTCACTTGCATTAGAAAAATAAGACCGGAAGCATTTTTTTTTTACCATGCTCCACAATTCTACCCTTCAGATGTGATTCAAGGTGCACACTTACTTATGAATTATGATGGATAATTTGTTAACGGGTTAATTGCTTTTTAACCACCTCAATTTTTGCTTTTTAACCACCTGACTAATTAATTATTTTTTTTCCACATATCGAGACTGTTTTAATTAGGACCAAATTGCTCACCATGACCCATCCATGGTGTTTTAAACTAAAAACAAAATTTGACCATATCCAATGAGAATTTTAATGATTCGAACTTAAAACTTTGCTTCAAGTGGCATACCAATACCATTCAAGCAAATCTTAACTTTGGCCATACTAATTGGCCTCAAGAAAAAAAAAATATTGAATTGATCATCATCAAGTGTTAGGTGAGTACCAGCCTTTGAATATGTATATGGATCATGGCAATTTGATCTATATATATACAGATCAGACATAACTCCAAAAGGAAAACTACATGACAGACATGCACAGGCATTGAGACCGCAAAACGACACATGGAGCATAGGCAATGAATTTGGTTACTTGTTTGTTTCTAGCCTAGATTCTTCTTTGAGAAACCTAAAATCTCAGTTAAGGCTAATTTTATAAGCTCTTATATGAGATTAGGTGTGTAGAAGACAAACAGAGGATGCCTTAATTTTATCTGACATCCCTCTGCTGGGAGTAGGTGCTGCTTTCTTATCTGTGAGATCTGTCAACAGTTCTTTATATATTTATTATGCACACGTCAGTAAGCACAGATATGCAAGTAGTAATCTAGCCTTGCAATTCTTTTATGGTTTTTCTAATCTCTACAACTAATCCGATTCCAGATATAAAATTTTTGAAATCCTTTCTGTTAATAGCTTCTTTTACTAAGATAGTTATTGTTTCCATTCCACTTGTAAAGATTTATTTCATAAAATGTCCTTCAAGACCCTCAAAGAATTTAATGGGAGTTTTATATAAGACAAAAATGGAATTCATATTTGTACTTTCTAGATAAATATCCATGTATTATGTTAAAATGGTAAATAATTTAAAAAAAAAAAACAGAACTTGAAAACTTTTACTGATTAAATCATAAAAATAGGAGAGTGAGTGCCTTAGTTCTAACATTTTACACTGAAATTTAAGTCTTGAACAGTATGTTTAGAGCTATAAAACAAAAGCAGACAATTGTGGATAAATAAATAAAACTGCTACACAGGAAAATTAATAAGATAAAGTATACACCTGTGCGTGCAGGAAGTAGAGCAATACTAAAGAATTTGCACAATTTAAGAGAGAGCTACATATACTTGAAGAAGGGTTGACGAGGAAGATCAAAACACAACTTTTAATTAAACAGCATTCAAAAGATTCAAGATGGAGGAGGAGAGCTCTTCCACCCAAGAAGTACAGAAGCAAACAGGTGGTGTCGTTAATGTTTACAGCTCCTATGGTACTCGCTGCAGGTTTTTAGTTGAAGCATTTAGTGCTCTACTAAGGTGCTTGGGCCTTGAAAGCAGCAACTCCCAGGAAACCCAGGAAAGCAGCTCTTCAACATCATCAGAGCAAGAAGAAGAAGATGATGATGATGACTATATTGATGGAGGAGCAAGCAGTGAAGATCCACCACCAGACCCTCAAACTGATGTTCCACCTCCAGGAACCCTTGTAAGTCTATCTTCTCCCTCCTCTGTAATAACAAGGCTGCTCCTGTATGACTCATGAGTTTATAGCTGTGGCCAGTAGTTGATGGCAAGCTCTTCCAATTTTTTTTTCTTTGGAAACTAAAGCTGCACTTTCTACAATGCAGATGTATATACATATCCTGCACTTTGGATTAATCCTAATGTTCTGCTTCGAAATTTGCATTCATTCACATCATAGGCATAATAAAAACCACCCTTTATAGTGATTTATCTTTTAATTCAATACTGGTTTTGTAGCAAGAAATTGGTTCTGTTATTCACATCTCTAAGTTCATGAACATTTCCATATATATATAATATATAAAGCTTTAGCAGAAGATATATATAATATGGCTTAAACCCCAATTTGGCCCCTATGTTTAAGCCATATAATATTTATGTTTTTATTTCAATTTGCCATTTTTTATTTGCTTTGTACAGGAAGATCCTCCATTAGGCGCAAGAACACGTGCGGCCGCGCGGCGGAAACCGCCACCAGTGAGCAGGGGAGGTGGTGGCAAGATTAATAGCAGCTCTTCCTGAATATGATGATCAGATCTGCAGCATGATATCTATATGTATATGCTAATTAAATCTAGCATAATTAGCACCATAAGTTTATGTTTAGTGTTTTTTCTTTAATTTTCCTTAGGTTTCTTTTTCTCTTCTTGTGGCACGAATTGATCTTTTTACATCAATATGCATAGGCATATGTGCGTGTAATTAATCTTGTATACTCATCATCAGTACTTTATTTGCTGGACATGAAATGAAGCAAGAAATG
Source organism: Turnera subulata (assembly GCA_028386065.3). NCBI lineage: Eukaryota > Viridiplantae > Streptophyta > Magnoliopsida > Malpighiales > Passifloraceae > Turnera > Turnera subulata. The sequence continues at coordinate 37,450 of JAKUCV010002982.1, forward strand.
AGTTGGTCAGGTTCTTAACTTAGGACTTTTTCTTCCATTTCATAGAACAGCAAACCTTACACTAAATGTTACAGTTTATTTATTATTATTTTTGGTTTATGAAAGACTGTTTATTATATTATATAGTAGTTCTAATGAAAGTATGAAACACTCATATAATTAATTAGCTATTGACACAATACCATCAACCATGAATGCAAGCTTTCTTTTCTCCTCTTTTTTTTGGCCAGAAGAATATGCAAGCTTTCACACCATGTACCATTGACCATCTTTATGCGTTTATTGAGTCAAAGCTCATGGTCCTTAGGACTATAACATCGTAAAAATTCTTGGTTTGAGAAATATTATCCTGTGGCTTTAATGGATTTTGAAGTCTTATGGAATTGAGCTAAAAATCAAAAGAAAACAAAGAAGAATTCTCTGTTATGGTAGGTATTATGTATCAATCTTTCTTAATAATGCTACCTTTTCAGATTGTGGACTGTAAGCCAATGACTCCATGTATTAGTTGCTATATATTCTTTGAATGAGCATTTCAATCTGAAATAGACATGATTAGGGGCCCCCAATTTGATACAATGGTTGCAGTTAGATAAAATAAAATAGAACAAGGAAACTGCATGAATTAATTAAAATTAATGATAATGTGTTTCATTGAAAAAAAATTCATTAAAAAGAAAGTTCATGATGTGACTCTTAAGATAGAAAAAGCAAAAATAGAAAACTTCAACCCATTTGGCTACTTCAATTTTGAACAAGAATGACCTATTCCTTTCACAAAAAAGGGTGAGTCTTAAATTCCTTGGTTCTATATCTCTAGACTGAAGTTAATGACCCATTAATTATACCAACTTGCAGTATGAATCAGGAGATTTTTTGGAGCGAGTCTAGTGGGGACATGAAGTTGAAGACTAATGACTCACAATATTGACTGTTGAATTTAGCCTAGTAAAGCTTTGATAACTTGGTCCTGCAGACTTAAACCACACAGCGAACAGAATAGAAATTATTTGACTTTTGAGAAAAGAATACACGTGATTTTTTTTTTAAAAAAAGAACTTAAACACATGAGAATGTTTGATAATGAGTTAGTACAAACTCGCCATGTTGACAGTTTTTTCAGTTGTACTTGTAATTGATGATCTACTTAAAAGTTTGCCATGTTGACAGTGTCAAATGTCATGACTGTGTGTAAGTTATCTAATTGGTACATAAAAAGTGATAAGCAACAAAAAGTCAATTTTTTAGAATTGATATTGCTTATTACTGTCCAACAACTGACTTTTTAATGTGTATGGCAATTAAAACTTTCACTAGTTAATTAAACCATAAGGTGTGTGGCATAGTAAATTAAATAATGCAGACACTTGCAGTTTAATAAAAAAAGATAAAATATGATAAAATGAATCATACTTGTGCATGTGCAGGAATAGATGCCAAAGAATTGCATATTTAAGGAGTTGGACATTTCTTAAACACAACAAATTGAAGATTGAAGAGGTTCAAAAGATGGAGGATCATCAGTACTCTTCCACCAAAGAGCTGAAACAAATAGAAGTTGTTGTTTACAGCTCCTATGAAACTAAGTGCATTATAGTTCAAGCTCCTACGGGACTTGAAAGCATCACCAAACCCCAAGAAACCCAAGAAAGCTCTTCAACATCAGAGCCAGAAGATGATCATGGATCAGGAGCATCCAGTGAATCTCCACCACCAAACCCACCACAAGCTGATGTTCCTTCCACAGGAACCCATGTAACTAGTCTCTTCCCTTCTCTGCAACAAGAACTCTGTTTCTTTCCTGCATGACTATCATGAGTTGACAAGCTCTTCCAACTGGCAATTCATGCATGGATCACAAAGTTAAACTTGTATAGCATGATATTTACATTAACAATATAGTGTATGGCAATTTGCAATCATCATTAGCTAGACATAAAACCTTTGCATATGTAGAAATATCTTTTAATTCATCATTTCCATAAAAGTTTAAAAGGAAGAAAACTGGTTCTATATTATCTCCAAATTAACTAATGAACATCTCCAAAATATTTCTCTGCTTTTTAATTAGTTTCCCGATGTGCTATTTATATCTGAACAGGAAGAACCTCCTCCTACAGCAGCTGAACGAAGAGGTCCGGCACCAAAGGGTCGACTACCGCCGCCAGTGAGCACGGGTCCTGGTGGGCAGATTAATTGAAGCACTTCTTGAATATCACAACCTGAGTGGACCGCCATATATATGTGCTAAATCTAGCACAGTAGCTTCATGTATCATGCATCTTTTATGTTACTAGTGTTTAATTAATTTTCATAGGCTGTTGCTTTGTCTCTAGTGGCACGAATAAATCTTTTACGTGCATGTATCTGTATAATTATAACAAGTGCTTTATTTGTTAGATGTGAAGAAGAGAATGATCAGTTGGGCTTGCAATAAAATCTTCATGCATGTTGGTTACTCAGTCTAAACATGATGTTTTGTTACAGTTTATTATACTGTACGTGTAATATATAAAAACAATCTTAATTCTCTTCTAAGAGTGACACCAATTAATTGTTTCCCTAGCTAACACAATAGCATCAACCATGAATGCGAGCTTTCACACCTCATTGACCCTCTTTGTATATGCATTCATTATATATGGAGTCAAAGCTGATGATGTACCTTTAGAATAAGTACAACATTGTAACTCCTTGGTTTTGAGAATGGCTTTTTGAACCCTCTGCTATGGTACATCATCATCATCAATCTCACTTTAATATTGTTATTTTTTAGATTGCGTACCGTGAGCCAATGATTCCATAAATTGCCAGTCTTTGCTTGAGCAGGTTCAATCTGAAATAGATATTAAAAGCGGCAGGGGGTGGTCCCGAATTTGCTTCATTAATATGATGTTCTGTTGCACTTAATTTGCTAGCAGGATACAGAAGAAGTGTACACTGAAGAATCCACGATCTATAAATTTTGTTACTGTACATAGTCGTAGTACATACATCCTAGAGCTGGACTTGTACGAGAACAAGTCAGTTCTGTTCAGACCAGAAACAAATGCAAAACATGACACATCGTTAGTTTCATCTCCTTAGCATGTGAAGATTTCACCAATATAAAAAAAAAAAAAAATTGACAGTAAGAGGTAAGTTGCTGATAGGAAAGAATGGAATATGGTAATCCAAGTAGGAGCAAAAATTGGCATCAGATTACTGAAACTGTTTGATCAAGCCTGAAATGTGAAGGAAGCATCAGTTGCAGAAACACACTCGCTGCCAACAAATGGAATTGTCTTCCGAAGAGTCATTCTTATTGGAACACTCATCCCAACTTCACTTTTTTATGGAACAGAAGCACAATCTGAACCAGCCAGTTCTAGAAGGGCAAATTGCCAGTGAGTTGTGCAGTTCATGGGGATCAGATCATCAAAGGGTTACACAATTATTTCAGATGCCTGATTGCACAGTTATAAATGAACCGTTTTTTGAAAAATGTGATAGGGAAGATCTACAGGTAATCAAATGGTGATGTACAATTAGAAAAAATGGTCATGGAGATGTATAGTTATAAACAGTAAGAAGCAGGAAACAGACTAAGAGGAAGAGCCAGATCAAGGCTGTGAATGCACAGTTTTCATTTTGCTTTCACAGAAGGCAGGAAGCAAGAGATTCTTAAATTAACTGACACAAATGGCTAAGCTTGGTCTAATTTCTTCCTAAAGCTCAAAAAATGAACAGAAACCTTCTTTATCTGCCTTAAATTAACTTAAGCATTTTTCATAACTGTTTTATCTGCCTTTTTGGTTGATTTCAGCGTATGATTACATCAATATATGCTGGAATATTTTCTGATTAACTTCAATGAAGATAAAATACCTGACAATGTTTATGGAGATCAAAGCTTTGCTTGTACATTATGGATGGTAAAGGTCTTGAAAGGTAAAGCCATTTAAGAACCAGTTCTTGTCTTTCCTAAGAGTTGCTCCTAAACACGAATACAATGCATAGAAGTTTAGCACCACGCTCAAATTGAGGGTCCATAACTGAACTTTAGCATCAGAAATAGCACAAAAGTACCATTGAGCGAAAGCCTGCTTCTTATTTACTATGTTTTTCTTCCACAGCAATACCAATCTGCCATGCAAATTGAACAACCACTGTTCCAACAAAACAAGCATAGGGATCAAATAAGCTAAAAGACACATGGCACACGAAAACAATCATTCAGGGCATGCGATCGGTCTAGTTGGCTGCAGTGGAAGCCGCAGCAGATATTTGCTATATCGTGGCAGTGAAACGCACCGAGCTAACCATAAGAATTTAATAAATTCATCAAAACAAAAGCCCTTTATTATTTCCTTTCCGGTTCTAACTCTTAAGGCGGTACAAGTAAAACCTGAAACTTGTAGTACTTGTGAGGTTGCAATGTACAGACTAGTTCATGGGATCATTTCCAGATGTGGATTATTTGGGTTGCGCTTGCCCATTTGTTACTTGTACATATGAAATTTTTTGAAGTGCTACCAAAGATTGACGTGACATGTGAAGCACTACACTAGGATGGTTCATCCTCTAGGCTAGCTAGTAAAGTAGACGAAACAAGTTCATGGACAAAACAAGTTTGCTCCGACATCACAAACGGCCATACTTACACAAAGAAAGGTGAGCAGAGTGTAATAATTAGTACTCTCCAAAGATCAAGACCTTTTCAACCCTAACAAAAGTACCGCTAAGCCAAAGCTCGATGTAATAAACTAATTACTTACTCGACATGTGTCTTCCACTACAAATCATCATATGCAACCACATACAACCATATACACAAGGCCATTCACTAATTAGCACTACTAACCACAATAGCGCTATTGAAAACAATCCGGATAAATATAGAAACGAGTGAGATAAATAAGTACAACCACAAAAACAATCGAGTGAGATCAATAAGTACAACCACAAACGATTGTAAAGCTACCACCCAAAAAAAGTAGCATCCATCATAACCAGCCATGTCAAGGCAGAATACAGAAAATGTTAGAGGTAGATTAGATAAGTCAACAACAGAAACCTAATCACAAAGTCCGTCACTGTGTTCTGTTAACAGGCTCCAAAGCCTCAACAGTGACAACACTGTTTCCCCTGATCACCTGCAGCAAGAAAAAGATGCAGTTAACAAAGGGGCTAATAATTGGAAGGCTGATGATGAGGTAACAATAAAGTGCAACCCAAATTATACACAGTGACTCACCACCATGCCGATGTCAGTTTTCTCCTCACCATTGACCTCCACGGTGTTATCAACCACGAGGTTCATGAATTGATCAAACCCACGAAGGATACCGACCACCATTCGGTTGGCATTGAGCTTGACTGCATATAAAGAAGCAAGGTGCATCAACAATCTCATACCAGGCAGGCACACAATTAAAACAAGAGAAAAACTTGAGTAACAAGCCAATTCATCAAGCAGTCATCCAAGCTGATTCTTTATCAGCCATAAACCAGCAGGACAACTAATCAAATATGGGGGAAAAAAGAGAACAAATGTCAGCTGATCCGAAACCTCTATGTCTGAACATTAATGGTCATGTTATTCTAATACCAACTCAAATCTCCTAACATATATGTCTCCAGGTAGGACTACATGTTTGGTATAAATTTCACAGTTTACAAGAATTCTTTGGTCACTTGGCAAAGCGAAAATTAAGAAAATCAATACAGGCACCAATGTCGAAAAAAATCAATTTTTCAGAAGAAAATACATACAGGCTACAATCTCCAAAAAAAAAGGCGAAACCCATCACAGGTAATGAAGCAGAGGACTGTATAAGAAAAACACGATAGCTATATTTCAACATACAAGAACGAAACCCTAAAAAACTACAGAGAGAACGGTTGTAAAATCAATTGGAAGCGAATGGCAAGTAAAAGCGAAAGAGAGGAAGAGAGAGAGAGTTTACTCTGCAGCTTCTTGTCCATGTACCTGCAAAAGAAGAAGCAGAAAAAAGAGGCAGAAATCAGTAGTCGAAACACACACAAAGGCAAAGACTTAAAAAAAAAAAAAATTCTTTTCTTTTCGAATCTGATGGGGGAGTGGGTGAGGAACAAGTTAGAAAGCTTACTTCTTCAGATCCGGAGGCTGCCCTGATCTGCTCATGTTCCCTGGTCACGAACTTACTTTTCTTCTTCTTCTTCTTCTTTTCTGTAGCGGGAAGAGGAAGAGAGCAAACAAAGAGGAGTGGAGGAAGAGCGACATAGGGTTTATCTGTCGCTATTTATTAGGGTTTGGCAAAAGCGAAAGCGGTTAGAGCCGAATGGGCTGGCAACGCTAAGGCTTTTAATCCAAGTCCAGCCCACTTTTGTTGGGCCGCATAAGCCTTTTATCATAATATAAATTTAACCTCCTTACTTTTACCTTTTCATTTTAAGTCCTTACTGTGAAAATAAAATATTTAACAATAAACCGGAAAAGGCCAAGAAAAGAATGATTTATGTGATTAAAATTTTTTTTGGACTATGATGCCGTACCTTTAACATGTTTCTATCTCCAACCGTAAAACAGCCCATCTTTTCAAGTAGTAAAACACCTTTTTTGCAGCGAATCAATTAAAAGAAAGGAATATAGGAACAGAACAACAAAAAAACAGTAAATTCTTAATTCTTCTAACCAGGAGGAAGCTATCGATGACATTTACATAAGACACAAGAAGTCGGTCACATTGAGAAACATGGGTTTCTTTTCTACTTCAAAACTGGGGCAACATCCTATGTATATGTTAAGCAGGCATTTCAAGTTTCATCTGAGCAATGGTCGAAACATGACCTTCTAAGCTAACAGCACTATGTGTAAACCCTCACAATGGGCAAAATAATGATCCTTGGCCTACATTCACAAGGCTGTTTTACATGACGGATTCTTACAACATCTCAGCCTCTCATACTCTAAGATTTCCTCTTTTTACCAGATTTGGAGCCATGGTCGTCTTTACTTCGCTTTTTCCCGGATTTTTGAGCATCCTTCTTGCCATGTTTTTCTGAACTAGATCGACTCGATTTTACACTGATAACACCACCCGGAGTAATTTTTCCACCACCGTCTTGCAAAGCTTTCTCAAATGCTTCTTCTCCTTCCACGATTTCATACTTTTTGAGCAATGCGTCTTTCATCCCATCCTACAGTGAGTAAGCAATTTTAGAAAAGAGAACGGGTAGATTTAAGAGCTGGCAGAGCAACCAATGTGAAAAGATATTGAACAGACCTTTACTTGCTTTGCTCCTTCCTTGAGATCCTCCTCCACTGTTATGCTATGAGGTTTCAGCTCGAACTGAACGCCAATATTTTAGCAGAGCAGGGATTAGGTTGGTTTTGATTAAAATGTTAAAAGACAACAGAAAGCATAGAGAACAGAAAATGCTTCGATGTTACAGACTCAAACTATTTTGAAGCACAATAATGGACAAAAGGCACAGTTATGCTACAAGTATATCCATGCAATTATAAGCCACAGTAGAGTATGAATATGTTGGCCTACCTCTTTCAATCGGGGAAGGCTAGCTTCAATCTCTTTAGACGCAATACCGTTTAGATGTTTTTCAAACTTCTTCATGACCTTTATAAATAGCGACAAAATCTGTGTTCTTGCCAACTTGATTTGTTCCTTCAGAAACAAATCAACAGGCTCAATCTCAAGATGATTTGTGAATATAAGATTAAAAAAAACAAAAAATTCTCCAGAGAACAACATCCTATATATTGGCAATATATAAGTACAAAAAATCTAGGGGCAGAGCCAGACTGAAAGCACATGGCAGCTGGCATTACCACTAACTTTTCATATTTCCCTTTCCCAATTTCCTGGTTTTGACCTCGTCCATTTGTTTGAAATCATTTAGCCAGCTTTTTAACGGGTATTCAAGGAACAAGTTTCAGTATCAAACCTCGATAAAGCTTATGTTACGTTGCTGCAAGCCAAGGCAGAGCAAAACAGAAGCCTGAACGTATGACAGTGTAACAGGAAGCTTTCCTCGGAAGTACAGACGAGCAAGAATTGGAACAATATCTAAAATCTGGAAAACCAAACAGAAAAATGCAAAATGCTCAATTATAGATAGGACAATAAAGTAACAGAGTAAACATGTACATCTTTAGTCATTTTAACATCCACAACTAGGACCATCCATCTAAAAATAGCCAACTGTTTTTCATGTGTAGGATGAACCACATGCATTTTATGTCATCCTCAAATTATTATAACTTATCCTGTTCTTGGATTTAGCATTACACGTGTACCATAACTGATTCTATATCATGAGAAGGTTGCCACTTTGATAATGAGTGATGGAGAATACACAACAGCAATAAGTAAGAGAGCTTACCAGATGAAAATCAGCAAGGTTATCAGTGTAAACTTTCAAACGTTCCATATCATGAGGTGACAGATCATCAGTAAGAGACTTCCAAAATCCATGTGGGGAAGAGTTAGACTGTTGGGGCTCAATACCGGTGTAGTCAGTCTTAGGATCCAGGATACTGAAAGATCAATAGTAGCATAAGTACATTAACCCTAGCTCTCAAAAAAAAAAGTACATTAAACCAAAAACGGATCATAAACTATGGGGTCGACTCTAACCTCATAGCAAGTTTATAATCCATTGAACGGAAACTATCACCCTCCAATAGCCTGGCAAACCTTCTCTTGAAATCTAAAAATAGAAGGGTACAATCTTTTAAGACTCTGTGAATTTCAAAAACAGCACATCATTTCAAAATGGAACTGACCTTGGTAAAATGGGCCAAAAAAGCCCCATTCATCTGATTCACCGACTTCGATATCATCACAGTTTAATGGCTTCAGGACCATACATGTATGCTCACCAGTTACAGCATTCTATTTCAAAATCCATAAAAAGTTTGAAGCATACAGATTAGTTCCTTGATCCATGGAAAAAAGAATACATAAAATCAGGTACTGAAGATCTAGGCTGCCTTAACTGGAATTTGGCTAACATAGAATGGAGCAAATTTATGTCTTCTCCAAAAGCGGAAAAGATCCAAAGTCACCCCAAAGGAGACACCAAGATAGTGGAGCTTTTCAGGTTTTCTTTCGCGGAGATGTACTAGCAAATGTGGAAGGTCTGTCCTAGGTTTTATACTTTCTTCAAGCAATGAAACCTGCAAGAATTATTGGAATTCATAAAATTGCACAAACATACAATTCAAAGGAAAACAAAACAACACCAGGGTGACATCTGAGCTATAGCAACAAAAAAAAAATGGAAGATGACATTAAATCTACATCAAGCTGTCATCATCCTTCTTCTCTGGATATACGAGAACAAATCATTCAGCAAATTATCTTGAAATGACTTTAAGAAAGAGAAACTAAGTTAAGAACAAACTATGATCGGACCTTCTCTGCAGCTTCTGTAACTCCCGCAGGGGGTTTCTCATCGTCATTTCCACCATCTACTTCAGAAAAAGGAGTTAACTGTCCTTCATAGTACCTGCAGATATCATATTGTAAACACTTCCCATCCAAAGAAAGGTCAATGTGTCCATAAATCAGCTTGCTACCAAGAATGTAGCTGTGAACTGTAAGTCTTGTATCAAGAGTATGTTGCTGCAAATTTTCATCTAGTCCAGTGGCAGACTAGCATCTATGACCACAGTAAGCAAAAGACAGGAGCAATAACATGACAAAAGGCAAACATCTATCCACATTTGTTCCAACCAAATCATGTGACATGAAATTCTCACATCCAAAGAAGCTCCAATTCAATAATTAGACATATCATAATGTCTAAGAATAAAGTTGCATGTACCTGGTTAAGATATCAACTGCAGCAGAACCATATCCGAGCTGCAATGCATCTTTCCCATAGCATGTGTTACATTATATTAAACAAAAAGAAAGATACAAAAAAGAAAAAAAAAAAAGAAGAAGAAAGAACTTAAAACTTCAGTTTGCAGCATATAAGACAGGCTTACCCTCATGGCACTTGGATGGGTGGCAATTCGTACAATACGAGCGCCGGAAAGGCTAGGGAAAACTGTATCCCGGTATTGTTCACAGAATTTCCATGGTATTTGGTCACCAAAAGGTAAATGACCCTTACTTAAACTATGGTTTGCAGATTTACGGGAAATTCTGCCTTCGAGGCAAACCTGTTAAAAAATTGATATGAGAAGGGAAAACACTTCCTTCAAGGGCTGCAAGATACAAGAATCTTCTATTGGCACAACTGTCCCAACCCAAGATAATAGGCACGAATTTGGCATAAGTTCATGACCCAGTCTGGAAAATGAAATACTTAGTTCACTGTAAACTGGCAAGGAAAAACAATTAAATACTTGTTTCCACATTCAATAGTGTACCTGGACAACACATAAGATATCAGGAAGTTGATTTTTTGACTCATCAACAGGGCCTGCAGACACAAGATTGGCAAAAAGTTGTAGTACGCTGCAAAAAGCATATAGAGGATTCAATGGGAAAGAATTGTATACCTAGTAACACAAATAGATGGTGGGCAGGAGCATCAGCCATTAGTTGTAGATCATTAGGAGAATTTTTGTAGTGAGATGAAACATACAATGCCATCATTCGCTGCAAGATTAGTTCCAATATGTCAAAGCCTAGACAAGGATAAAAGTCTCCAGTCAACTAAAAAGAGTTACCAGCCCTGATGGCAATGAAGATTGAATGACAAAGATTTCTTACCTGCAAGAAGAGCTCACTGTCTTTGTGATACGAAAAAAGAGTATCACGATTGACATAATACAGATCACATTCACTGGGAGGAGGTAATCTGGAAACAGAAAAGAGCACATTAAAAAAGGCATAGCAAAAATGACAGAATATTTCAGCTCTCACAAATCTTCAGCTAGTGAGCTCTACCTGCTGATGTTAGGTATGGAGTTTGAAACATCCAAGCAAAGTAAACCATTAAGCCAGAATTCGATGGGATCACCAGAAGCATATCTGATAGACTCATTTAGATCTATCTTTTTGAAAACACGACCTGTGGATAATGGAACGATGAACTTAGCAAACTTTTCAACATACATAATGTATAATAAGCGAACCAAGCCAATTTCAAAGTGTATGCAATCTTTGGCACAAAAACAGGTGCAGAAACCATTTGAATTATTATCCCAAAAAAGAAACCTATCAAGGCTGCAGGCATCTAATATCAAATTGCTTAATAAAAGCAAACGATATGCAAACCACTATGGCATTCAGTAATCATTTGCTCAGTACTAAGTGGCTGGTTCATAAGGATGAAGTGAATTAGCCTCACTATATTGTCATGGAACTGAAAGTGGCCTTTTGATATCAAATGGGTCTGTGACAATAAGATTACTGAAATAAGCATCTAGCACCTAGAACATTGGAACAAAAGTACATCTTTTCATAATCAAGGATAAATTTATTAGTGAGAAGCAACAAAAGCCTCATAATTTTGTCTGGTATTATTCCGGAGCTTGAGAACAGAAAAAAAAGAACCTAGAATTTTTCGTCTGCTTCAAGTTTTGGACAAACTGAATTAACAAGCGATGCAAAGCAAAACACATAGAACTTCCACAACTTTAGATCTACCAAATTTCATGCATAGAAAACCTTGAAAGATTATGTGACAGCAATAGATGATGCACACAAGCTCAGATCCTAGCTTTCAAACTAATGCAAAAGGCATTTGTTATTTTTGTCATACTAGCTTTTGAAAGGCTACAATACTGGAAAAGAAGTAATTGGTGTCTCTGGCAGAACCTTGAAAGGATAAAAAATGGATATGGAATGGGAATTTTTTTAAAAAAAGAAATCATTCCTTACCAACTGAAAGGCTTATTACGACAGCTATTCATGATACAATTGCTGCATTAACACTATGTTTATTTCATATTCCCACAAACATATAGACAGTTAAAGGTTAAACATACCAGACAAGGAACCCTCTACATTCTCAGCAGTCATCTGGCTTTGTTCTTCCAGTTGCTGGAGAAGTTTTAGTGACAAGGACCGACCAGTACCTTCATAGCTTTAAGCAGAAACCAAGATAATAATTTTAAAAAAGTGCCAGATAATTAGTTACAAGTTAATTTAACCTCTGGAATTGGAGTGCATCAGGAGTGCTTGACAAAAAAGTGAAAACAACAAATTACAGAAGAGGGAAAGTGGAGGTTTCTGATTGAAATAGAATGATAACTTCTAATAGAAGTAAGAATGGAATTTCGCACCCATTCACAGTAGATGAGAGGAAAACCAGATATGGACCAAGCAAGGACTTAACAACTGGCAATGGAATTGCAGCAGCTTCATCAACAACCAACAATTCAACTTGGGAGAGCTTTTCGTGCTCATGCGGTTGAATATACTGCGGGAAAACATGAAAAGACAGAAACTTAGCGAATATATGCCTCGTGCACAGCTACCCTTATCTTCAAGCAGCAAAATACCAGCAACATTCTAAACAATTAAAACCAAATTAGTATCAAAACATCTTTTGTGCAACAACCATCCATCCGCTTCTCCTAACCTGAATCGTTTGTCTATGCTGCTTATAAATATTTATCCGGACGGTTGCTTTCTTGAATTCTGGATTCACACTTTTCACAACATCGTAGTCCATATCTTCCTACAGAAAGGCAGAAGCTTAGGACAAAGTCTGCAGCAATCCAAGTGACAATCGGAACAAACATCTTCGAAAAGATGCATTTAACATATATGAGACAAATACAAATAGGAAATCTAACAGGTTGAGGCGTGAAGCATGAACAATAAGCAAAAGAAAAATGGAGACTCAAAATGCACTACACATTATTTGTTGATACAAAACCAGAGCTTTGAACTTAAAATTTAGACTAAACTGAAAGGAGACTGAAGTCAAAACCAAAGTTCATCCAAATGTATTGAAGGGAAAGACATTATTTCACTGAAACATAAGCTGCGCTTTATTCAATACTTCAGTTTACCAAACTGTAGAAAGGGTGTAAGATAGTGTTCTATCTTCAAAACAACTCTTTTGGGATCAAAAAGTAACACACATGCAGCTAAAAGATATCAACTTCACATTAACATAAAAATAAGTTAAATAGCAACAACCAGAATTTGTATTAGTTTCCTGAGTGACAAACTTTTCTGATAAAAATTATAACAACATGCTAATTAACAAGGAAATTTTAACTTATTCAAAATAGCATCTTAGAGAATTTCTCCATACAACTGTACATAAAATGGGTGAAATGTGATGAAGAATCCACATCAGTTCACCAAAAAGGAAAGAGGCATGTACCTTGTAATCAAGTGTGTCAAACCCCTTGCAAATGAATTCAAACAATGTTTTCAAGTTTTCAGGGCTCGGCGCAGTTACAAATATATTTGAATACCTAACAAAAAAATTTACCAATCAGTTAAGAACATTATGGGGAACAGGCTTGCAAAAAGCATTTAAAAATGCTTAAAAGTTCATATAAAAATCACCCTGCCGCAATAGCCCCAGCAACTGCTAAACCAAGCGCAGCTGATTTCCCACGACCACGAGCAGCAAGCAGCGCAACTGTGCTACGTAATGTCTTATCCAAAACTGCGTCAAGGAACGTGACTACAGCTTTTCCCTATACATGGAAGAGTATTTTTGTAAGTATTTTGATGTAGTTTCAAGTACCAACCACATTAGTCAACCAGATGTCTGACAAATAAAAATAGATGCTCCAGTTGAATTCTACCTGATCCAGCGTACAACACTTCTTGATCAGAGGGCCAACAGGAAAATGGTCCTGGAGTTGTTCTTTCAAATCCTTCAGGTCCCGTTCTGCTTCTGACAGTCCTTCAGAGTCCTTTAATCACAAGGAAGACAAGGCATTGATTTCAACTATTGATACGTTGCATGTTGTAATGGAAACAATATTTTGCTAAAGAATTGCAGGGAAGCAAAGCTTCATTTTGCACCACAGTTTGCAAACCAAAAACAGAGCAAGTTACTAAATATTACAAAAACAATTTCACATTACAAATTTTCACTCAACACTACATGATAAACCTTACCTCTCTTACTGAAACGGGAGTGATTGACCTTATATGAGATGAAATGGGTAAAATATTCAGCTCATCATCCATAACCACGCATGCCTTGCACGAAGCAATTGATAATAAGAACCGCTCGTTAAAGCGCCCTGTAGCCTCAGAATGTGACTCAGTACGAAACCTCTCATGAACATCCTGAAATCAGTCAACAACTTTTAATTATCTGCTCGATGGTTCAAGCACATTAAGGAAACATGGATAAAGTGGCGGCTACCTGCCAACACAAACTCACCCAACAAAATTCTCATAAAAAAACCATCCAACTTTAAAGCAAAGTGGAGTTCCTTCAAATACAGCTGGTGCATCTAAGTTTTGGAGGGGATAAAGAGCGTACCATGACCATTGTATACAGACTGGTTAAAGAAGTGAGAGAGCGTAGCAGCACCACAATCAACCCACCTCCTTCTACTGTTTCTATAGTTCTTGCCAAAAGATTCGGAGTCAACGCCTCAAAATCCTAGAAAAGGACCAGCATCATTAACACAAAACCAACCAACAATTAACAAAATCAAAAAGAAGCCACCTTCTAGCTAAGCTCCAAGAATAAAATTTCCAAAAATCAACAAGCAAAAAGGCACCTGCAAAATGCACATTCCGAAGGTATTCCCGAGAATTCTTTCGGAGTCCTTGTACAAGCAATAAGTCAGTCCTGCAGTTTCCAGGAAAAGCTTGAAAGAATCCACACTGTCGGGGTCTAAGGACCCGCTCTGCATCTTCTCCTTTATCTGCTTCTTCCGTTTCTTCTTGTTACTGTTACATCCCGAAACCACCCGTAAACAAAATAAATTTCAACAGAACTAATCAACCAACAACAGACATCACAAAACCTACTCCCTAAATTCAAAAATGCTAGAGGAGGTGAATAACGGGGAATCAGAACAAACCTGCTAAATTCGAGTTTGCCCTTGTAGCACCACAAAACCGATGGCCTAGACTTGACCTGAGACTTGCTTAGCAGGAAATGAAGATTCACAATCTGCACAAAAACAAACATAATCGTCAAATGCAGACCATAGCCAAACTCGTTACTTCAATTTTTTTTTTTTTTAAACAAAGAAAAGGAGTAATAATATGCAAATAGAGAAAAAGAGCTAATTATAGATATGTACCTGGTGGCGCGACTCGTCGCCGATGATGAAAAACATGGAACGGTGGCGTAACTTGACGCCATTCTCGATCAGAGTTCGAATTCGCTCGTCTACCTTCTTCCTCATGGCTTCTTCACTTCCGGCACACTAAAACCGGTTTGCCTTCCGTTACTTTAACTTCAGAATTTTAAGCGTTCTAGTGTAGTTTTCTGCTTGAATTCGAATTTGGCAGAGTTTTGGGGGTTGTGATGATACTGCAAGTAACTACCGTGTTGCTTCTCTCTGCGTGTAAATTAGGGTTTAAGGTTTATGTAGGTTTTATAAAATGGCGCTTAAATTTCACAGAACAGACTACTTGCTTACTACTACTACCTTAACGATTCGAAGGATGGGCTTCAGGTATTGGGCTTTAGGTGGGTTGGATGTTGGGTTAACCATGTGAGTGGGCCTGGAGGTTGTTTATCACGGGACCAACAGGCCCGGTGTTAGTTTGGTTTTGCGTTTGGTATTGAATTCACTTTTGATTTTAATTCAATTACGAATTTATGATTTAAATTTAAGATATGTTTGGTATATATAGTTTTAAATAAGCTGAAATTTAATAAAATAGTGGACTGAAAATCATAAAATAATTTTCTTTTTCAAATTTGTGATCTTCTAAAGATCCAAATTAAGGCTTGCATTAGGATTAGAGCAATAAGAGCTTTAACCTTTTAGAAGGGGGTAATAGTGACGGTTAAGCATATTAATGATCTTCAAATTATAACGTATGGAGTCAACAAATAAGTGACAGATTTCTCAACGGCGAGGATCTAATGTAATCGAAAATTCGGGCCAAAGGATGATTAAAGTCCCTACAAAACTCTCCTATAAGGTAAGGTATACACCGACAGACAATTAATTTATCAAAATGTGTCATTATAGTACTTTTGGGAAACTTATGAATCACATGTTCATGAATTGCATGCATGATTTGATCTCTCTCGTCTCTATGTAAGACTTTTTGCAGTTTGTTTATCATATGTCCCCCATTTTGTACCTTGCAATAGGCATTGAGATAGCAATAATTCAGAAAATTTTAGACCCACATGCCCTATTCCCTTTTTAAAAAAATAGAGTGGCCCTCGCGTTGCTTCGGATAGTTGTAATGATTCACTTAAAAATATAGTTTAGTTAATTTATAGATAAAAAAGTTTAGACCTTTACATATTTTTAATGCCAATATTTTTTTATAAATAAATAATGGATTTTTTTCCCCTTGTTAGCACATAATAGATAGGTTTTGTTTTCTCAAATTTACAACTTAAACTTGTAGGTAGGGATGGCAATTTTTTCGGGTCTACCCGATACCCACTCGAAACCCGCTTTTATGGGTAGGGTATTACCCGACTTTGACCGGGTAAAAAGAGGGTAGGGTATTACCCGGACCCGAGTTGACCGGGTCCGGGTAGGGTCTGGGTCTGGGTAAGAGTCTAGATTTTACCCTACCCGTTAGACCTTATCCATTATAATATTTTAAAATCTATAACCGTAATATAAAAATCAACATGAGTTTTTTTCTTTTGCTCCTTTAATTCTTTTCCACTCACCTCCTCTTCTTTTTTTATTGAAATTTCGTTCACCTCCTCTTTTGTCTGTTGAAATTTTGTGCTCTACAACCCTAAACTAATATTATATTATTATAATTTTTCTTTGTCTTTAAAGGAACAATAATTTATAATTATCCTACAATTGTTTATGATAATAATATGGAAAAAGAAAATAAGCATTCAATATTAATTTATATTTTTAACTTATTATAAGATTTTTATTTGTATATTATTTAATAATATTAACTTTTTTTAGAAAAATATATGTTGCTCTTGGTAGAGAAGATGGAGATTAAGAAATAAAAAAATTATTTGGATTTTAAGTTGAGAAAAGTTACACGCTACTTTAAATTTTTGGACTTCTTGTTATTTTAAAAATTTTTATACCTGAACTTGGAACATATTTCATGAATGTTAATTTAATAATTGTAGGATTTTGTTTAATTAGAACTTGATTTTTACTTAGCGGGTATACCGGGTATACCCTTACCCAGACCCGTATTACCCGTTGGGCAAAAAAGTTAAATTTTACCCTACCCGATCCATAATTAGTCCATTCTTACCCTACCCGATTTGATTAAGGGTCCGGATCTGGGTCTTGCTTACCCTACCCGACCCTACCCAATTGCCATCCCTACTTGTAGGTAGTAACCATTGCCCCATTCAGAATCGTACCTAACTAAAAAAATTAAATTGTTTCTTAATTTTGTGGTACTATATCGATTGATTAAAACTTAAAATATTGTTTACAAATTATATTAGCTAATAAAAATATAAAATATCTCTAAATAGAAAATTTTCATATATTTTTATCATTTTGTGATTTCTTTTGCGTTTGGTATTGAATCCACTTTTGAATTATTAATTCCATTACGAATTTATGATTCAAATTTATCATATGTTTGGTATGTATAGTTTTAAATATGCTGAATTTTGATAAAATACTAGATTGAAAATCATAAAAATAATTGTGCTTCCAAATATGTGATCTTCAAAAGATCCAAAGTAAGGTTAGCATTAGGATTAGGATGGTAAGAGCTTTAACCTTTTAGATAGTAGTAATAGTGACACTTATAGGATATTAATGATCTCGAAATTATAACTTACAGAGTCAACAAATACGTGAAAGATTTCTCGATGAGGAGATCTAATATCAAAATGTAATCGGAAATTCAAACCTTAAACTGAAAGATGATTAAAGTCCTTGGTGATAGCAGTTTGTTTATATGTCCCCATTTTGTACCTTGCACTATAGGCATTGATATAGCAATAATTCAGAAAATTTTAGACCCACATGCCCTATTCCCTTAAAAAAAATGTGTCTACACAAACTCCTCAATTATCTCTCTCCCTCAATAATGCCAAATTTTCACACAAGCTCTACCATATTATAAGTTACTTGGATATCCATTACTAAAAACAGTATAACATGTAGGCTTATGCTGTCATCCACTGGTTTACTTACCTAGCTATCCATTTTCTCCACGAATGCATTTAATTATACACCTTCCACTTAATTTGTTTCCTAATCTGAACCATGTACTTGTCGTTTTCGCAAGCGTAGAGGGAACCATACATGAAATCCTGAAGTCAAAACCTAGTAGTAATAATTTTTGAGTGTTGCGTGATGATCTATGCCTTTTCTTATGGTGGGGTTGATTCCATATTTTTCAAAGATTTCTAAAAACGTTTTAAACCTGTGAGTGAAAAGAAAGGTAGAAGCAACAGTACTTATGATTAAGTCTCTTCTTCACTCTCTCTATAAAAAGCTAAAGAGATGAAACTCAAAATCACACAAGAGCAGGAGTGACCTGAAGAACACAGTACATATACATCTCTATTTTGTGACGTTTGAGCTGCAAAATGGAACAAAAGAAAGTGGGTTTGATCTTTCTTTTAGGGTTTATGTTTCTAAAGGAGCTGCTTCTTTGCATGGCTCAGGGGCAGACTCATCACTACCATTTCATCGTAAGCTTTTGCTCATGTAGGGTTACTTACGTTGTTCATTCCCTAGATCGTTTAATTTCTCTGGACCCTAATTCTGCATCCCAAATTTTCATTTTCTTCTTATTTGATACATTCCATGAATTATAATGTGCCAGCTGCAAGAGAAAAATTTTACAAGGTTGTGTGAAAGCAAGAGCATCCTCACAGTAAATGGAGAATTTCCAGGACCAACAATCCAAGTTCGAAAAGGAGACACATTCTATGTTAATGTCCAGAACCAAGGAACTTACGGTGTTACAATCCATTGGTAAAATAATTATTCTCTTTTCTTCCTCATTCTATGGCCTCAGCTTCATGTTGGACCCAAGTTGGATACAAATTGGAAGAAGAGTATCTAAAATATGAACTTTTGGGAATATAGTTCTGGTTAATTTATTATGTTTGCAGAAATTTGCGTCGTCTAACTAATTATTTGGAGTGAAAGTTAGTTACCGTATAAGCAGCAGTGCTTATTGTGTTTGTTTTTCTTTTTGGAAGACAATGACAGTAGGTAGAAACAAGACAAAATATATAGCTTGTCCATTTATCCTTTTGAATTATATACGTACGTTAATTATTAGAAGAAGTTTTACACTAATTAGTCAAGGTGAATTTATTCAGAATTTGGAGTCTTATTCAGGTGATGTGTCTTCATCAAGTATCTTTTTCCCTTACCCTTTGAATTTTTCTTCTTTTGGAGAATGTCTCTATCTTCCATTCAATATTACCACTACCAAGAACGACTGTTGGCTTAGGTATCTGTTTGTTTCCTTTTAACTTAGTACTATGAATCCGAACAACTAGAAAACAAGTTAATTTGAACGAAGGTAAATTAATTTTACTGTATAGCTTATGATTTATAGGTAATTCATGTCGGTCAAAAGCAATTTTTGCCACTAGAGGATATTAGTCAGTGTACCTAATTTTAATAGATTTTAGTCCATGTATTGGGGTCATCAGATAAATCATTTTTGTTTTTGATAAATTTACCAAGGGTTATATTCATAGTGATCCTCTTGTTCAGTTACTTGAACCATGTCCATACTTCATAGCATTTTTGAGTCTTTTGATGCTTTACTTATTTACGTATGATTTCATTTCTTTTGTACTGCCCGTTAAAATTTCTAATGAGTTTCGAAGATCTAAATTCTTTATTACTCCATAACCAAATTTAGACAAATTTAAGATAAATTCATGAACTCAATTCAATTATTCTTTTTTATTTTTTAGTCTTGATAACACTATGAGCCATAGAATTTTTTGCCCGCGAAGAGATATCTATGATTTTCCTTAAGTACAAGGACCAAGATCTATTAAAATTAAGTACAGTAACCAAAATCCAGCGACAAACTGAATACATTGCCAAAAAAATTGCTTTTGACCAATTCATGTCTTCGTTTAGAAAATCGGATTAGCATTATTTCAACTTCAATCTATCTTATTTCACTTAACCTTTTCTTCCATCTTCACAGTAAATTAATTAGTTTTAAGACTTAAAAGATTCTGCAAAATAGCTTGAATTGATTAAACCAATAATAATATTTTTTTTAAAAAATAATTTCCTAAAAAAATTATAACTTAGTCAAATTAATTAAGTCATTTGTCAAAATATTACTTAACTTCTAATAAAACACTAGTTCACTACCCGTGGATTCCACGGGCTTGGTTAGTATTTTTTTTAATAAAATATATTTCCTTTATAAATTTTAAATTTTTTTATATTATTGTATGGTTTAAAATTATTTTAACAGTATACGCATTAAACTTGCTGCTCAACCAATCTGAAAGAAAAAAAAGAATTGAAACTAATGGCCATATAAAATATTAAGTGAGGTCCTCTTTTTCCAATTGCATACCTGTATTAATTTATTCAATTTTCAGGTCAAATTTATATTTATGTATCGTCAATTTAGCTTGAATTGATTAAACCAATAATAATATTTTTTTAAAAAAAATAATTTCCTAAAAAAATTATAACTTAGTCAAATTAATTAAGTCATTTGTCAAAATATTACTTAACTTCTAATAAAACATTGCACATTAGAACAAAGTAAAGGTTCTGATCCATTCCCTTTGATTGATGAATCTTACTAGGCATGGAGTGAAGCAACCAAGGAATCCATGGTCAGATGGTCCAGAAAACATCACACAATGCCCAATTCCACCAGGAACAAACTTCACATACCAGGTTATACTATCCACAGAGGAAGGAACTCTATGGTGGCATGCACATAGTGATTGGTCTCGTGCCACAGTTCATGGTGCCATAGTAATTCATCCTGCTCTTGGAAAAACTTATCCATATCAAACGCCTGATGCAGAGCAGACAATTGTGATTGGTAGGTAATCAAAGTTAATCAAGGCTGATCATTTCTGCTCTCTATATAAATTAAGAAGATGTCATACTATTGATTATTTCTACTAAAAACTCATAATCTATGTTAGAAATGTTTCAATTAACTAGCATGAACTAGGTCCATAGGTTGGAATAACAAGTACATTTACAGTATATTGTGTGAATTGACTCCATCCATCTGATTATATGGACTGGCAGGAACATGGTTTAAAGGTGATGTGATGGAAATAATCGACACTGCCCTTGCAACCGGTGCTGAACCGGAACAATCTAATGCTTACACCATTAATGGACAACCGGGAGATCTATATCCGTGCTCCAATGGTGAGCCGGCCATCCATATTCTTCATTGTTGTTACTGTCAGCAGATCATTCATGTTCTTTTACCTTGCATAATGCAGACTCCACATTTCACATGAAGGTTGATACGGGCAAGACTTATCTTCTCCGCATAGTGAATGCTGAGATGAATCAAGAACACTTCTTCGGGATTGCAGGCCATAACTTGACACTTGTTGCTCAGGATGCTGCATATCTTAAGCCAGTGACCACCGGCTACATAATGATCACTCCAGGCCAGACAATGGATGTTTTGGTCACAGCAAACCAGAGTCCTAGTCTCTACTACATGGCTTCTTCTCCTTTCTCTGATGGTACAGGGGTGCCATTTGATAACACTACCACCACAGCAATTTTTGAATACAATGGTAATTATACCCGACCAACACAGGACAACATCCCACTGCCATCCCTACCCAGATATGACAATGAAGATGCTGCAGCAATTTTCATTAGTCAATTAAAGAGCTTAGCCAGCAAAGATCATCCTATTAAGGTCCCCAAAAACATTACTCGAAACCTCTATATAACTATTGCTATAAACACAATACCCTGTGCCAATTCAAACTGTTCTGGACCAAATGGTGATAGGCTGTCTGCAAGCATGAACAATATAAGTTTTGCAACCCCTTCGATTGATATACTGGAAGCCTACTACAGGTATATACATGGCTTTCTCTCTTCTCCTTTTCGTGCATTATAACTCATATTGAACTAGAGCTTACATTTGACCTAGCAGTGTTGAGCAATTCCATAGCAAGTTACTTGATGATGCAGGAACTTGACAGGGGTTTATGAGCAAGACTTCCCTGAAGAACCCACAAGATATTTTAACTTCACTGCAGATCCAGCAGAGGTTTCAAGCTACACAGCAACAGGAACAAAAGTGATAATGCTGAACTATGGGGATGAAGTTGAGGTGGTGTTTCAATGGACCAATCTCATCGCCGCCGAGAACCATCCAATGCACATTCATGGGTTTAGTTTCTACTTAGTCGGGTCAGGCAGGTATAATTTTAACAATGTGACCGATCCACAGCGCTACAATTTGGACGACCCACCAGAAATCAATACCGTGGCTGTTCCCAAAAATGGTTGGGTGGCCATAAGATTCTTGGCGGATAATCCTGGTAAGTAAGTAAGTCAGGTTTTAAGCTACACCATTCATCAAACAAGTTACAAAACAACCGCACCAACATATATAATAAAACCTTAATTAGCTCCAAGAAAGTGCAAACATTTATAAAACCACCCTGTAAGAGCAAGGAAACAAGTAACTGGTTCAAAAAGAAGGCTCTCTTTCAGGACATTAAACAAACACTTACTAGACAAAACAAAGATTCCTTCATTTCCTTCTCAAAACACAGAATCTTTTGCAGGAATAAGCGACCTAAAGCTAAGACTTAACACCTAGGCTCACTCCATCGTCAGTCTTCAGGGTTTCTGTGTCTGCTACAATCGAGTCACCCAGAGCATCTTTCTTTTGTTGTTCTTGTTGCTGTTCAGCGTTTATGAACTGCTCCATGTCTCGTATCCTGTTCCTCGCTACACTGCCCACCAGAATGGCGGCGGTGCCAATCGTCCACACCCAAAGGATCTTCAATCCTGGGCTCTTCTCTCTCGCCATCACTGCAAATTCTTCTTTTGCCTTTATTTTTTAAGAGCTTATGAAAAAAAGTGTTTTATTAGTTACAGGTTTATCCAAACCGATAAGACCCGGTCCGGCCCGACCCAATTCATTTGGGTTGAAGAATTGAATAATTTTGCAAATTATTATACATTAAGAAAACCATAAAACAAAAATAAAAGTTGTTCTTTCAAGAGATAATTTAGCGAATTAATACTATAAATTTAAACAATTTTTTTCTGTAATACTTTCTAGTGGTAAACTTTATACTTCTCAATATTGTTTTATTTTTATGATCATCATGATAATTAAAAGATATTGATATGAACTGTGTTTTTATTAGGGGTATGGTTTAGCCATTGTCACCTGGAAAGGCACTCCAGCTTCGGGATGGATACTGTTTTTATAGTGAGGAATGGTGCAACTGAAGCTACAAGTCTTCTTCCTCGCCCATCATACATGCCACCTTGCTCTTATTCACCTTGAGCAGTGAAATTTTGGCTTGACATAATGATATTAATTAGTATTTTTCTCCATTGTTTGAAAATAAGAGAGAAAATGTGAGCCCATCTTGATCATCAGGTTTTGTATGTTATTTTTTTTTTTTGGTTTACATCATGCTTTGTATGTTATTTAATTGTAAGTCGTTAATGAATGTTTTTATTTCAATTTTTCAAATTACTAGAATAATTAAATTGTCAATATGATTTCATGCTTTTTTCACATTAGTATCCATGTTCCCTTTTCTTTTTCATTTAATTTAGAAATTACTCAAAAACTCATAATCAAAATCAATATAGAATAATTTAATTCCCAATCTAATCATTAAAATTAACCCGTAAAATCTTAGAACTAATTATTTTCTACTAGTTGCATAATGATAAATAAATACCTCGTGATTTAATCATGTTGTCTTCTTAATTTTCTTAACTTTCTCTTCGATTTCATGATCTCTTTGTGAGGATTAGATTTCTCTAATTTATATTTTTCTTTTTTTCTTTCAGACAACGTCACATGGTAAAACTATCATTTTGTGACTGACAACTATAGAAATTTTTTAATAGTTTTTTTTATGAAGCGGGGCCTAGCCCATTATACAGATATTCCTGATCAAAGACTGCGGGATGAGAAACCAACAAATAGTAATTTATCACGTTATTCAATAAAAGTTAATATTATATGTACCACATAAAAAAATATTCTTACAACTTTAATTTCCAAACCCGATCAAATATAACGATCCGGGTAAAATTTTCGTGATTTTTACCAAGCTGTTTTGACTTTTACAGTGGTTAATAAAATTTTATCGCGGATAATCAAGAATTTTACCAATCCGAGTCAATTTTCATTATTTTTACCAGTTTGCTTGACCCTTAGCAAATTTACTAATGATCAACAGAAAATGAGATTTCAATTTCGAGACTTGTCCAAGACACTGAATAATCTCTTTTATGATGATCATTTTTATTCTTACTATTTTCAAGAAGATTTTGATAATTTTCGGCAATGCATTTGCTTAGTCATTTATAATGATGTATTAAATATATTCTTAAAATAAATGATATACTAAATACGTTCTTCAAGGGAAATCTATTTTCTATACTGGTTATATATCTCAAAAGTCCCTTAGAAATTATTTTGATATTAAATGGTTTATAAAAAGTTTTGACGAGTTATGTTTTACTTTTTATTTTTTATTTTTAAAAGAAAAGAGAAAAAAAATATAAAAGCTTACGGTGGGGTACAAATTGGTGTGGTTACGGTAAAGGCAAGCCCAATTGTTCTCGATTTTGTTCTCTTCCCTCACTAGTTACCCTCTTCTCCTCAATTATTTTCTCCACTAATTCACTACCTCAATTATTTCTCCTTTATATCACCTACAGTTTATTTTTCCTTCTTAGCCGCCGGCCCCTCTCTTGACTTTCTTCTTTCTTCTTTGTCCTTTCTTTCTTCAATTTCTTTTTAATCCTTTCCTTCCTTACACCGATCTCTCCATAACTCCCCCTTTCCTTTCACTTATCTCACGTCTCTCTCCCCCTCTCGTTTTCTTTCTCCTGCCCATAACATCATCATCATCTCTCTCCTTCCTCTCCACCAAGACAACCACCACCGCCGCCCTCAAAACCTCCTCTTCCTCTTCCCTGCAAACCCCCTGCCGCACACACCTCCTCCTTGTACCTCTCTCCCTCTCGCCTCTGTTTTGTCTCTTCTTCCTCACGATCTGCCAGCCACCCGTAACCTTCCCCTCTTTCTCTCCTTCCTCATTCCCACCGCCGCTGTCCTTGTCCCGCCGCCCGAGACCTCCAAGTCCTTCTGCTGCGGACGACCACCTACAGCCAACACCGGTCCTTCCTCGTTGCCTCAGCCTCGCGTCGCGCCTACCTCTGCCGCTCGCAGCCGCTTCTGCAACCTCCTCGCCGCCATCGTCGCTGTTCCTCTGCCACTAGTGGACGGCCGCACCCGGTGGCGCCGCTGCAGCAATCGAGGCCTCTCTCCTCTGTGCCCGTGAGCACCGCCTTGGATCGCCACCACCACACCGAGTCAAGTGCCGACTCGCTTCCTCCCTTCTGTCTTCCCTCTCGCCACGCCCTGTTACCCTCGGACTGCTGCTCGTTGTCGCGTGAGCAGGTGATGCCGACTACCCTTCCTTCTCCTTCTTCCTCCTCTCCATTTTTTCCATTTGGATCGGGTTGGTCTAATTGAGTCAATTGTTTGGTTGTGGCCCTGTGTGTTGGTAATTGGGGATGGTTTGTGTTATTGCTTGCTGGATTTTGCTGCTGTGGCCATGGGTTTGATGATGGTGTTGCTGTGCGTGTTTTGGAAGCTTTGGATGGGTGGTGAACAGTAGTCGTATTGGTGGCTGTGAACAGTGTTTGGCCGGATTCCGGCAAGGATCCGGCAGTACCGGGAATTTTCCGGCGAGCCCGGAAACTGACCTTTGAGCAATTCCTAGGACTCGTTTTACACCTTGGCGCGGGTTTGCGCTCGGTTGCACAACGGACTCGGAAACGGGCCGAACGTGCAGAGGCCCATGTTCCCGTGACACATATGCTTTTGACGGACTGAATAACGGACCTCGGATAATATTAATGGACCCGGACATACGTTAATTAAACGAACAATTAATTTAATTTTTACGTACGATTTTAATTTATACCTTGAATTATTTTTAATTATGCTTTTATTCATTTAATCAAACTTTTAATTTTATTAACCTATGGGCTATTAATGAAAGACCCACGATGTTATTTATTTTAATTATGTCTTTTAATTTTCAAATTATAATGTTAACAGAATTATCCTCCGTGGGCTAAATGCTCGTGAAGGCCTACCGAGCCTAATTTCGGGAATTTCTTTAATTACGTTTTAGTTGGATTAATATTATAAGGGTCATATATATATGGGTATACTTCTATAATGTTTATTTTTATTTCTTTGGGCAAAAATAATAATAGACCCACTACTTATTTTACACATCAATTCTACTCTTGTACCTAATGTATTACCGTTATTTTCATTGTCTGAAGTAATGTCGGGCTATAACTTGGTCTTTAAATACCGAATATATTTTTATATACATACCTATACACATAAAAGTATTATAAAAATAAGTGGATTTAAATTACAGATCAGCGATATTATTCTTGGATTTCATTATGTATTTACAAGACTATTATACATACATTAAAATTTCTTTATGCCGTATATCGACTACGTTAATTTCTTACTACTAGAAATATTTTCCATATGACGAATACATTATCAGAGATAATATTAAATGTCTTTTTGACGTATTTGACATTTTCACTATTTTAGAATCTTTGATTACTAAAGGTATATACATTTATTGTTATTTTCTCAGGAGCGGCTATTTTATGAAATGTTATTATTTTATATCAAAGACTACAAGTATTTCATGGCTATAATTATTTTACCGCCATAAAGGAAACGAATAATGGAAACAGTTTTGGAACGACGATAACGATGTTAGTTGTGGATACGCAGAATAATAAATTAATCTTATGCATTGCATTCTTCGAAGTGCATTATATGTGATTGTATGTGTTGACCTGATATAGGGACAGATAAGGTCATATGGATCACGTGCTGGTATCAGAGACACATCAGGTGAGGATATAAACTTATAAACTTCGGTATGCTACCCGTGTTACTCCGGTTGTTTGTTTGTTTATAGTTTATATGTTATCTTGCGTACCTATCATGTTATTGCTGGCTACTGTTGTGATTATTGTTATATGTTTGATGACAACTATGGATTAGCTGTTGTGCTTTGTAATGTTGATATGATTATTGTGTTGTTCGTATGAGATATGTGGTATTTGATCGGTCAATGGCAGTGACCCAGAATTGTGATGTTGGATTCCCAGAAGAGCTGTGAGGCTGAGAGCCTGCTCGGGAAAGTGAGTATGATGAATTACTGTTGGATAGTGGAATAAGAAATAATAATAAACAGTGGTAATATCATCTAGACATCTAGATTGTCACGTGACAGGTAATGGTACGACCAGATGGTAGTCACCTTGTGATTGTGATATGATAGGGAGGACTGCGGGACTCAGTTGATTTGTTATAGGAAGGACTGTGGGACTTCCGCCAAGGACTGCGGGACTCGGTTATTTGTGATATGATTTGTGATATTTAGCAGGGAGCACCCTGGGGTTAGCTAACCTGGCTACCAGGCACGGCCAATACTTATCATGTGACAAGGGCCCTAATAATAAAATTGGATAGTCAGTCGCCGATTGTCAGTGAGTTTAGAGGACTAGCTTAACAGTGTGATGTCAGTCGTATAGTAAGGTCGGGTAAGTTGTCTGATTCCGATGCTATGTTGTGCTTGCTGTACCTCTATTGTACTGTGTTGGCTTTGGTGTATACACGGTTGTTTGCATACTGCAGTTTATTTGTTTATCGGTGAGACAATGGTTGATCTCACCCCTCACACAGTCCTTGCAGGTTATGTCAGGATTGCATTTCGGCGGCTGCAGTGTACCCTCTGGCAGGACTCGGATCCTTTAATTTGCATTTGGAGTTTTGCATATGTTGTTTATAAGATTATAAATGCTTCCGCTGTGCTAATGTTGTTATTGAGATTCCAGAAGTCGGGTATTATGATATTGACATTGGGCCGTTGGGCCGGATTTCTTGATGTATTTATTGTTTATGCCACGTGTCGGCACTGTTGTTCGGTAAATACTGTATGTAGGAAAAATTTGGGTCGGGGTGTTTCATTTTGGTAGCGGAGCAGGCGGTAGGTCCTTGGTGTTTGCTGTGCTTGTTTGTTGTGCATAGCTCACTCCACATGATTAACATGATTGCATGCATATTCATATGGTTAGTGCATAATGGATCCAGTCGAGGGACGCCAGCTTGCTGCAGAACATTCACATGTGAGTATACTTTCTCATAAATACAGTTGGACGACAAGTTATCCGTATTTTAGTACTTTACAATGCTGTTGTTTTGTTGATCTGAAGTTTTGGGAAGATAAGTTTTTAAAGGATGAGTTTGATAAAATGACAATTACAACTGAGGCTGTGGGTCAAAAATGTTTAGAAGATGTAACTGCTGATCTTGGAAAGTTTTATGATTTTGATGATGAAAAGCTTTTTAAAGATTTTATTGAAAAGTCAAACATGGTCGTTGCCTGGGAAGAACAGTGAGATAAAGGTACCTTGAGAAGGTAAAGAAGCTTACCTTGTTGTATTCGTGCATTAGAAGTTTCGACAGAACAAGTAAGATTTAATTATGGGTTTTGGTTTTTATATCTTTAAGTGATGGTATGATATTATACGATTTTAAGGAAGTGAGAAATGATGATTTTTAGTACTGTTTTGATTATGACGTGATAAAGTGATGACTTTTGAGTACTGCTTTGTTTATGATATGATAATTTGAGTTGAGTATTGGAATGATATTCTTGGAATTCTATGATTTTGGAGATAATTCGATTTTCTTTAAGAAATGGGTTGATGATTTGATGATTTTTGGATACTAAAATTGTTTGTGATGTGATAACTTGATTTGAGAATTGGATTAGTGTTCATGGAATTCTTTGATGTCAGCGGTGATTTAATCTTATATAAAAAAAGAAGGATCAATGATTTGAGGATTTTGGTGACTCAATCTTTAAAAAAAAAGTTTGATGATCTGATGATTTGAGGGATTATTTAAAGAGCTATAATCGAAGTTATGATCTTTGCTAATTTCGGTGGATTTAGAAGGAAGAAAGAAAAATTATTTGATGGATAATTATGATAGTAATAAATTTTGAGGTAATGATCGACCTGGTTCGGGGGTTATAATTTGGAAAGTTTATTTGGAGAATTTAATTGTGATTCATGGGAGATAATTTGGAGTTCACTTATTTGATAATTTGTGGAAGGATTGATGATCATGATAACTATATATATGTTTATGGGAATAGTGGATTACGGTGTGAATTTCGAGGACGAAATTCCTTTAAGGAGGGTAGAATGTAACGACCTGGGTAAAATTTTCATGATTTTTACCAAGCTGTTTTGACTTTTACGGTGGTTAATAAAATTTTATCGCGGATAATCAAGAATTTTACCAACCCAAGTCAATTTTCATTATTTTTACCAGTTTGCTTGACCCTTAGCAAATTTACTAATGATCAACAGAAAATGAGATTTCAATTTCGAGACTTGTCCAAGACATTGAATAATTTCTTTTATGATGATCATTTTTATTCTTACTATTTTCAAGAAGATTTTGATAATTTTCGGCAATGCATTTGCTTAGTCATTTTTAATGATGTATTAAATATATTCTTAAAATAAATGATATACTAAATACGTTCTTCAAGGAAAATCTATTTTCTATACTGGTTATATATCTCAAAAGTCCCTTAGAAATTATTTTGATATTAAATGGTTTATAAAAAGTTTTGGAGAGTTATGTTTTACTTTTATTTTTTATTTTTTATTTTTAAAAGAAAAGAGAAAAAAATATAAAAGCTTACGGTGGGTACAAATTGGTGTGGTTACGGTAAAGGCAAGCCCAATTGTTCTCGATTTTGTTCTTTTCCCTCACTAGTTACCCTCTTCTCCTCAATTATTTTCTCCACTAATTCACTACCTCAATTATTTCTCCTTTATATCACCTACAGTTTATTTTTCCTTCTTAGCCGCCGGCCCCTCTCTTGACTTTCTTCTTTCTTCTTTGTCCTTTCTTTCTTCAATTTCTTTTTAATCCTTTCCTTCCCATTTCCCCATAACTCCCCCTTTCCTCTCACTTATCTCACGTCTCTCTCTCCCTCTCGCTTTCTTTCTCTTGCCCATAACATCATCATCATCTCTCTCCTTCCTCTCCACCAAGACAACCACCACCACCGCCGCCCTCAAAACCTCCTCTTCCTCTTCCCTGCAAACCCCCTGCCGCACACACCTCCTCCTTGTACCTCTCTCCCTCTCGCCTCTGTTTTCTCTCTTCTTCCTCATGATCTGCCAGCCGCCCGTAACCTTCCCCTCTTTCTCTCCTTCCTCCTTCCCACCGCAGCTGTCCTTGTCCCGCTGCCCGAGACCTCCAAGTCCTCCTGCTGCGGACGACCACCTACAGCCAACACCGGTCCTTCCTCCTTGCCTCAGCCTCGCGTCGCGCCGACCTCTGCCGCTCGCAACCGCTTCTGCAACCTCCACGCCGCCATCGTCGCTGTTCCTCTGCCACCAGTGGACGGCCGCACCCGGTGGCGCCACTGCAGCAATCGAGGCCTCTCTCCTCTGTGCCCGTGAGCACCGCCTTGGATCGCCACCACCACACCGAGTCAAGTGCCGACTCGCTTCCTCCCTTCTGTCTTCCCTCTCGCCACGCCCTGTTACCCTCGGACTGCTGCTCGCTGTCGCGTGAGCAGGTGATGCCGACTACCCTTCCTTCTCCTTCTTCCTCCTCTCCATTTTTCCCATTTGGATCGGGTTGATCTAATTGAGTCAATTG
Organism: Turnera subulata; assembly: GCA_028386065.3. Classification (NCBI taxonomy): domain Eukaryota; kingdom Viridiplantae; phylum Streptophyta; class Magnoliopsida; order Malpighiales; family Passifloraceae; genus Turnera; species Turnera subulata. The sequence continues at coordinate 68,481 of JAKUCV010002982.1, forward strand.
TTTGGTTGTGGCCCTGCGTGTTGGTAATTGGGGTTGGTTTGTGTTGTTGCTTGCTGGATTCTGCTGCTGTGGCCATGGGTTTGATGATGGTGTTGCTGTGCGTGTTTTGGAAGCTTTGGATGGGTGGTGAACAGTAGTCGGATTGGTGGCTGTGAACAGTGTTTGGCCAGAATCCGGCGAGGATCCGGCAGTCTCGGAAATTTTCCGGCGAGCCCGGAAACTGACCTTTGGGTAATTCCTTGGACTTGTTTTAGACCTTGGCGCGGGTTTGGGCTCGGTTGCACAACAGACTCGGAAACGGGCCGAACGTGCAGAAGCCCATGTTCCCGTGACACATATGCTTTTGACGGACTAGATAACGGACCTCGGATAATATTAATGGACCCGGACATACGTTAATTAAACGAACAATTAATTTAATTTTTACGTACGATTTTAATTTATACCTTGAATTATTTTTAATTATGCTTTTACTCATTTGATCAAACTTTTAATTTTATTAACCTAATTGGGCTGTTAGAAAGGTCCATTATATTTAATTTTCAGTTATCTAATTTTATCTAGGCTAATTAATGAAAGACCCACGATGTTATTTATTTTAATTATGTCTTTTAATTTTCAAATTATAATGTTAACAGAATTATCCTCCGTGGGCTAAATGCTCGTGAAGGCCTACCGAGCCTAATTTCGGGAATTTCTTTAATTACGTTTTAGTTGGATTAGTATTATAAGGGTCATATATATATGGGTATACTTCTATAATGTTTATTTTTATTTCTTTGGGCAAAAATAATAATGGACCCACTACTTATTTTTCATATCAATTCTACTCTTACACCTAATGTATTACCGTTATTTTCATTGTCTGAAGTAATGTTGGGCTATAACTTGGTCTTTAAATACCGAATATAATTTTATATACATACCTATACACATAGAAGTATTATAAAAATAAGTGGATTTAAATTACAGATCAGCGATATTATTCTTGGATTTCATTATGTATTTATAAGACTATTATACATACATTAAAATTTCTTTATGCCGTATATCGACTACATTAATTTCATACTACTAGAAATATTTTTCATATGACGAATGTATTATCAGAGATAATATTAAATGCATTTTTGACGTATTTGACATTTTCACTATTTTAGAATCTTTGATTACTAAAGGTATATACATTTATTGTTATTTTCTCGGGAGCGGCTATTTTACGAAATGTTATTATTTTATATCAAAGTATAGACTACAAGTATTTCATGGCTATAATTATTTTACTTCCATAAAGGAAACGAATAATGGAAACGGTTTTGGAACGACGATAACGATGTTAGTTGTGGATACGCAGAATAATAAATTAATCTCATGCATTGCATTCTTCGATGTGCATTATATGTGATTGTATGTGTTGACCTGATATAGGGACAGATAAGGTCATATGGATCACGTGCTGGTATCAGAGACACATCAGGTGAGGATATAAACTTATAAACTTCGGTATGCTGCCCGTGATACTCCGGTTGTTTGTTTGTTTATAGTTTATATGATATCTTGCGTACCTATCATGTTATTGCTGGCTACTGTTGTGATTATTGTTATATGTTTGATGACTACTGTGGATTAGCTGTTGTGCTTTGTGATGTTGATATGATTATTGTGTTGTTCGTATGAGATATGTGGTATTTGATCGGTCAATGGCAGTGACCCAGAATTGTGACGTTGGATTCCCAGAAGAGCTGTGAGGCTGAGAGCCTGCTCGGGAAAGTGAGTATGATGAATCACTGTTGGATAGTGGAATAAGAAATAATAATAAACAGTGGTAATATCATCTAGACATCTAGATTGTCACGTGACAGGTAATGGTACAGCCAGATGGTAGTCACCTTGTGATTGTGATATGATAGGGAGGACTGCGGGACTCAGTTGATTTGTTATAGGAAGGACTGCGTGACTTCCGCCGAGGACTGCGGAACTCGGTTATTTGTGATATGATTTGTGATATTTAGCAGGGAGCACCCTGGGGTTAGCTAACCTGGCTACCAGGCACGGCCAATACTTATCATGTGACAAGGGCCCTAATAATAAAATTGGATAGTCAGTCGCCGATTGTCAGTGAGTTTAGAGGACTAGCTTAACGGTGTGATGTCAGTCGTATAGTAAGGTCGGTTAAGTTGTCTGATTCCGATGCTATGTTGTGCTTGCTGTACCTCTATTGTACTGTGTTGGCTTTGGTGTATATACGGTTGTTTGTATACTGCGGTTTATTTATTTATCAGTGCGATAGTGGTTGGTCTCACCCCTTACACAGTCCTTGCAGGTTATGTCAGGATTGCATTTCGGCGGCTAAAATGTACCCTCTGGCAGGACTCGGATCCATTAATTTGCATTTGGAGTTTTGCATATGTTGTTTATAAGATTATGAATGCTTCCGCTGTGCTAATGTTGTTATTGAGATTCCAGAAGTCGGGTATTATGATATTGACATTGGGTCGTTGGGCCGAATTTCTTGATGTATTTACTGTTTGTGCCACGTGTCGGCATTGTTGTTCGGTAAATACTATATGTAGGGTAAATTTGGGCTGGGGTGTTTCATCAAACCTATAATTTGGAGATTTGGATAAATAGATGGCTGAGATTTTAACATTAATAGTAGCCTATTCAAAATCGAAGTAACTGACTCAAAATTTCAAGTCAAATTAACGGTACATGCAATGATTCCCAGGAAATTTGCCCATTAATCCTATTGCAAAGTCCGAAATCTCAGCCCTTCGTAAACAGTTAAGATCGTTATTAGAGCTTTATCTGATTTTTCTTGTCAAATAAGTATAGTGGACCACAAGTCAATTTCAGTGCCTTTCTGCACTCAATATAATATTTGTTCTTGTTTAATTGTCAATTATAGGATTCGTGATGCTTTGGGCGTGTGGATTCGTGGCTTTAAGCATCAAGAACTCCTTCTTCGGTGGTGTTTGCGATAGTTGGTAGAGGTGTTTAACAACGTTGGTCCAAATCGGCTAGCTGCGCATCCTTTGGGATGTATTTGCACTCTATTTTTTTTCCTTTTAAGGAAATATAATCTAGTATTTGTTATACATAAATTGTATGAATGTTATTGTTACCATTCAGTAAAATTTATTTTTACCGTACCCGAATTTATCCCCGGTAAATATTTTACCCCTACACCAAATTTCTACTTGGAATCATCTCTTTGGCTAATCACCCTTCATAATTCCATTTGTCCTAATCCTACTATCATTTTTCTTTACCTAACATCCCTTTGATTTTATCCTTTTAAATTAATCATACTTATTTGTTTTATCCTCCCATTTACAACTATAAATACCCATTCATTCCTTCACTTTCATACACTTACAACCCACCATAAACTTCACTTTCTCCTCATTTTCATGCACATCTCTTCTCCATCTTCCTCTATCTATATTTTATTATTCTCCATTATCATTATTATCAAAGTTGTATTATTACTATTAAAGTTGTATTACTTTCATCAAGATTGTATTATTATCTTGATCAAGCTTGTATTATTCCATCAAGAAGTGAAGTTCATCCCCCATTTAATAACACGTTATCAGCACGAGTCTCTACCTTGCTAAGGTACTTAATTCTAAACTTTCTTATTATTAATTTCTTCATTTCTATATAAAAATATATAGTACTAATATTGCTGAAAGATTTATCGAATAAGCATATATATCATATATTCTATATTATTACTCTAGTAATATCGCTGAAAGATTTATCGAGTAAGCATATATATTATATTTTTATGTTATGATTTTCTATTACTTTTATATTTATTTTTATTATTACTTTTATTATGGTCAATATTACAAAACTTGAAATCGAAGCCCTTGAAATTTCCGAAAGAAATTTGTCGTGGGCATTAGTTGTTGAAATTTATTTAAATGCTAATAGTCTAGAAGACACAATAAAAGAGGAAACAAGCAAAGACTGGACGTCTTACTATTAAAGATCCTGTAGATCTTTGGAAGAATTTAAAAGAAAGTTATGACCACCAGAAGATGGTTATTCTCCCAAATTTTATTATAAGAGTATGCATCTAAGGTTGCTATTTCGAATAATTTCTCAGATGAAATTATGGAGAATATATTACTGATGATGATACGAGAAAAATTTCTATTTTTATACATCAAATGTGCTCCTGCAGTAGCAATATCATAAAGAAGGATTCACTAAATTTCAGATTAATTTTATGTCTCCTAGTGGCTGAACAAAATGATAAGCTATTATTGAAAAATCATGAATCCCATCTAATTGGCTTTGGTCCATTCCCTGAAGTGAAAGTGACTATATAATGATAATTTTAGTTTGGCCATTTGAACAGGCCATTGGTCAACATATCGTATAGCAAGCCATTTGGTAGAATTTTACTAAATGTCCCTGAAGGACAAATTTAATATTGTTGAAGTCAACTTTATCCAAGATGATGACCATGCTGTCATTATTAATCTTGCTTACCAGAAGGTGCAAGTGAATATATATTTTATGATAAAAGTACAAAATAAATTTTGCTTTTATTTTATGTTCAATTTTATCTAGTTATTATGTGTTATATTTTACTTTACTTATATTATTCTTACAATATGTTGTATCTGTTAAATTTTTATTGTGAATATAGAATTATATTTTTCAAGAATAATCACTCGGGCATTTGTCCTGGAGACAATGCAATAACACATTCCGTATTTAATAAACAGAAATTATTTGTAAGTAGCATATGATAGTACAATCTCAAAAATAAGAAGGAGAAGAAGAATAATATGCTCCGGAAGAGAACAAGTTTTATTATAAATTAATATGTTGCGGAAAAGCACAAGTTTCACTATGCTCTAGAAGAGCATATATTTAAGCTTCGGAAGTGCACAAGTTTTATTATAGATTAATATGCTCCGGAAAAGCAAATGTCTATGCTCTGGAAGAGCATGAATTTTATTATACTCTTGAAGAGCAAAATTTTTCCTATTTAAAATACAAAAGGATATTTTATTCAACTCTCAAGGGAATTTATTGGTATTCAAACGGATATTACGTTGAGACAATAAGTGAAAGAAATGTTTGAATATCTCTATATTAAAAATGCTACCGCTGCAGGTAACAAATAATTTGTAGAAAGATTACCTGCATTATCCCTTAGATTGTACCATATAAATATCTATGTCAATGAAAGTTAACATATCCAGCCTGAAGCTGGCACACAGCAACCTGAAGCTGAAAAATAATTTTTCTTAAATTATTAAATTACATAGTTTGCACAGCCTGAAGCTGGCACCAACTCGAAGTTGGCTTAAGGATTTCTTGTTTGGCATGACCGGTTGGCCATCTTGGATCAATAATGATGCGTAGAGTTATTAAAAATTTTTTTGGTCATTCATTGAAAACCAGAAGTTTTTACAATCAATGAATTTCCATGTGTTTGCTTGCTGTAGAGGAAAATTAATTATTCGGCCTTTCTATGATGAGGTTGGCCTAGAATCACTAGCAAATTTTAGAAATAATTCAGGGACATGTACGCGGACTAATAAATCCTCCACGTTGACCATCTAGGTAATTTTTTGGTTTTAATCGATGCATCGACTAGATGGTCTATTCTGTGCTTATTGGACGCAATTTGGCATTCTGCACGCTTATTTTGATAATTAAGTCAACTGCGGGTACACATCCCTAATTATTTTATAAGACTATATGTCTTGATAATACTGGTGTATTCCTTCAATGGTTAATGTATATCATTAGAAATAATGGTTGAACATCCTGTAGTTTATGTTCATACCCAAAACGATCTAGGTGAATTGTTTATTGAATATTTCTAATTGATTGCAAGGCCATTGCTAATGAGAAATTAGTGCTTGGGAATATGCTGTTTTATATGCAGCAGCACTTGTACGCATCAGGCCAACAAGTTATCATAACATCTCCCCATTCAATTGGTCCATGGTCACAAACCTAATATCTCCCTTTTTCGGACCTTTGGTTATGCACCGATTGCTCCACCACAGGGAACTAAAGTGGGTACTCAAAGAAGATTGGGAATATAAGTTGGGTATGAATCCCCATTAGTTGAAAATAATTGAAACCATCAACTGGAGATTTATTTACAGTAAGATTTATTTATTGTCAATTTGATGAAAGTGTTTACTCAATATCAAGGGGAAAAAATAAGCAGCTGGATCAAGAGATTATTGAAATGCTATATCAAATCTAGTTTTTGATCCTCGAATAAATCAGTGTGAACCTGAAGTTCAAAAGAAGATTCATTTGCAAAAATTTAGTAAATCAATTGCCAGGCGCATTTACTAGAGTGACCAAATCCTATATACCAGCTGCAGATGTTCCTGTTAAAATTGGTGTCCCTGAAGGACAAGCAAAGAATGCAAATGAATGCAAAGCACGCCAGAAGCGTGGTAGACTACTCGGTTCCAAAGAGAAAAATTTTCGATAAAAAAGGAGCAAAGATACAAGATGGCCCCAACGAGAAAATAAGACCTCCAGTAGAGGTTCGAATTGAAAATTCTCAGGAAGAGAAAAATCCTCCAAAAGAGATTTCTGACACAATTGATAAAGTTTCAGAAGTAACTCAGGTACCTGAAATAAATGAAAATGATGAAACATCGATCAATTACACTATGTCAGGAGCAAAATGGAATCGACGTGAAATAACTGTCGACGGAATTTTTGCACATAATATAGCGCTAAATATTATGAAAAAAAATGAGGATCATGAACCTACAACTATTGATGAGTGTAGGCGTAGAAATGATTGGCCAATTTGGAGAGACGTAATTAAGGCTGTGTTAGACTAACTTGTGAAGCGAGAAGTTTTTCGGACCAGTAGTCCGTAGATCAGATGAAGTAGAACCGGTTGGTTATAAATGGGTATTTGTGTGAAAAAAGGAATTGAAGAAAATAAAATAGTGAGATATAAAGCACGGCTAATCACACAAGGTTTTACCCACCGACCTGGTATTTAATTGTAAGGAGACATACTCCCCTGTGGTGGATGCAATTATTTTTTTTGGTATTTAATAAGACTGGCAGTATAATGAAAAACTAGAAATGCGTCTAGTGGATGTTCTTATAGCCTATTTTTATGGATCCAAAAGTCATGACATATAAATATGAGAATCCCTGAAGGATTCAAGTTGCCTGAAGCAACTAATTCCCAGGAATATACTCAATTAAACTAAATTGATATTTACATAGTTTGAACCAATTTGGATATGTATAGTATAATCATGCTTGCATATATGCTTTATGTATTTTATTTAATCAGTGCATATGTGACTTTATTATTATTGTTATTTTTGTTGGTATTTTGTTTTCTATATGTGAATTTTCTTATTATGTTTATTTATGATTTAAATATTATTGGAATTCCTGAAGAATTTTCCAAAACCCATGCATATTTAAAGAAAGAGTTTGAAATGAAAAATATTGAAAAGATTAGTTTGGTCCTGAAGTACCATATCAGGGCTGTTTATCTTGCTAGTAATATAAAGCCTGAAGTTTTTGCAATAAACTTATTAGCAAGATATAACATGAAATTATTTTAACCTTGTGAGTCCAAGGAGAATAAAATTTGTTTTGCAGATGCAAGCCATTTATTTGATCCATACAAAGCACAGACAGATACATGAAGTATCATGGCGACCAGAAAATAAAGTATCGTTGCTGCTTGAAAGATGGAGAAATTGTATTCATACGTGAAGTTAGCCGGGAATGTGTTTGGCTAAGATCGATGATGCAGAATAGTCAAGATTCATATGGATTACGTAACGAGGAAAATGTTCCAACAACGATTTATGAAGATAATGTTAACTGCATTGCCCAATTGAAGGAAGGATACATCAAAGAATCATTCAAGTGACATCTGACAGATTTATTTATAAAATCAGTTCTTACTACAACTTTTGAAGAATTGATGAAGAGGATTGGTTTATGGAGGATTTGAGATATCAAGGGATGCCAAAATCAGGGGGAGTAGGATATGCACTGCACTCTTTTTTCCTTCACCAAGTTTTTGTCCCAATGGGTTTTTCTTGGTAAGGTTTTTAACGAGGCAGTTCTTCCCAAGCGTATTCTATCTAAGGTGCAATGACATTCAAGGGGGAGTGTTATAAATAAATTGTATGAATGTCATTGTTACTATCTAGTAAAATCCACTTTTACCGTACCCAAATTTACCCCCGGTAAATATTTTACCCCTACACCAAACTTCTACTTGGAATCATCTCTTTGGCTAATTACCCTTCATAATTCCATTTGTCCTAATCCTACTATCATTTTCCTTTACCTAACATCTCTTTGATTTTATCTTTTTAAATTAATCATACTTATTTGTTTTTATCCTCCCATTTACAACTATAAATACTCCTTAATTCCTTCACTTTCATACACTTACAACCCACCATAAACTTCACTTTTTCCTCATTTTCATACACTTGTCTTCTCCATTTTCCTCCATTTATATTTTATTATTCTCCATTATCATTATCAAAGTTGTATTATTACTATTAAAGTTGTATTACTTTCATCAAGGTTGTATTATTAACTTGATCAAGCTTGTATTATTCCATCAAGAAGTGAAGTTCATCCCCATTTTATAACAGTATTCTAGTTGTTAATTTCCTAATTAAGTCAGCACTTAGCTCTGGTCATGACTTTGTGTCTCTCCAAGGACCTTACCCTGATTGTCTTCCATTATTACATGAGGATTTATAATTTGTAGCACCTAGTGCAGGTTGATTTCTTAGATAATGCCATGTTCCTCCTTTAACCATAAAAAATTGCCAATTCTAGGACGGCAAGAACTTGTGATAAGAACAATATATAGGATATCAATATGGGTTAGTCAAAGTCGCATGTACTTACAGCCTGTTTGGTATAGCTTGGTATAATTCTACTCTACTTAAAATATAAATTGAATTCTATTTTTTATTTTTGGATCAATATTTTGTTAATATTTCGAATCAGAGCAAAACTGGTTGGATTTAAAATTACAAATCAATTCCAATTTCAAAGAATGAAAGAAAACTCAATATTAATAATTCAAGATAATTTGATTTGTATCAAAAAAATTAAAATTGAATTCAATTCTTCATTATTAAAAATTATATCATACATAGGAATTGATTTCATAATGAATTCAAATCTTGAATTTTTGAAGAATTGAATTCAATTCCAATTCAGATTTGATGCCAAACGGACTCTTAGTTATATTTAAGTGAAACTTTGAGTATGAGTCATATTTTATATAAAAAATCTCTATTAAAAGAATCACTCATCATATGAGAGAGTAAGATTTTTTTTTATTGTTAGAAGTTAAATTTAGCACAAAAAGGGGAAAAAGTAGCCAAGTAGTTATGGCCAAAGAAGACGAAGAGTCTCGAAAGAGTACTTATGGTGAGAAAGAATTGGTCTAAATGACGATGGGAAAGAAGAGATATACACGGGAGGAACAAAAAAAGAGATATCTCTTTCCTTCGTATTTCTTGTTGCCAATGACCACAAAAATTATAGAAGAAACGATTGAATTGCAACCAGATTTTTTAGTAATGGAGCAAAAGAATTTTTGGAAAGATGTGAGGAAAGAGAGATCGTGAAGTTTATTTTCGAATAGGAGAGAATTCATTAATTTACCACGGTTCATGAACAATTAATAAACGTGTTCTCATTATAAATAAAATTAATTTTTGTTGTTGTTTTATTTATCCCAATTTATACCTCAATCAACAGGCTCAATTATTGTACATAAGCAATGCAACTTCTTAGATTTGGAGTAACGAACAGATTACCACTTGGACCCAATTCAGAATACAAATGCAATCACGTACGGAAGAGGTAAGACTTAAACAGTAAAATTATTGTTTAAAGTAGTCCAATCACAAAAGTTTGACAATTCACTTGGGTTTTTTGTAGACTACTTATTTACAGGATTGATTACATTTTTCATTGTGTGTTGTATAATAAGATTTTTTTTAAATGTTTCTATTATAAAACATACATTTCTCATCCTTGTGTTAGATTTTGAGGATATTTTTTTTTAATTTTTGTTCCATTTTTGCAAGGATAAAAGGGTTTTAAAAGTCTTATTGTTCTTAAGTATTCTTCAACTGAGTCTTATAAACTTCCTTTTTGATTAATTGAGTCCTATTATTTTGAGTTATTTATCAAATAAGTTCTAGGCACCATTTTCCATCCAATTTTGCCAGTCGGCCGTTATCTTATGACATGGCATGTACACATCAGACATGTCATTAGGACTTAATTAATCAAATAAACAAATTATAGGACTTCAATGATAAAATTTTAAATTTATAGGACTTCATTAGCAATTATTTCTAAATTATAAAATTTTGGAAGATTTTAAAGTAAAAATATTAGACTTCTAAATATTAAAATTTTAAAGTTTATGTAACAGCCCGGGTAAAAATTTATATTTTTACCGGGACTGTAAAATGCTTTGTACAGTAATTTACCATATAAAAATAACCTTTGGTAATTATTTCATGGTAAATCGGGCATCGGATTCTAAAACCGAGCTCTCTCCCACGTTCGGGATTTTCTGCGGATTTTACGGACCAAAGTTGGAATTTTTCGGGTCCAGGAATCTTCAGAAAAGTCAGGTTTATCCTCGAGTTAACGGACCAGAAATAAAGGCAAGGGGGTATAATAGTTATTTTCTGGTCCGGACGGGACACGCCTCACATGCAGCACAGTACTACATAATTGAGGCAGCTCAATTATGCAGCCTGTGAGTCGCCTCTTTCCTGTGATACCCGTGCATTGCCAGTGCCCGTGCATGTTTTTAGCCTGTGACACCTGCCTACCCAGTACCATCTCTTCCTCTCTGCAAAACTTCCCTTGACCAGCCTCTTCTCTTCTCTCTGAAAACCAACCAGAAGAAAAAAAAATAATACAAAAAAAAGAAAAAGATAAAACAAACAACCCGCTGCCACACACCACCGTGAACCACCGACCCGAGCCTCACCACCACCCGAGAACCACCAACACCACCACCATCTTCACCATCTCCTCTCTTCTTCCCATCCTCTTTCTCTCTCGCCACACCGCCCTTGACAGCCGAACCGAGTCACGCCTCCACCTCGCCTTGCCGCATGCAGCCATCGACGCCAGCAGCGACACCACCGACGGCTGCAACCACCCTCCACCAGCTCGCCTGCACCTCGTGTCGCCTTCCTCGCAGCGTCGCCGATTGGACGCCGCTTCCGCCTCCCAAATCCGCCCCTCGACGCGCCGCCGACAGCAAGAACCCGACGGCTGCCTTCCTTGGCTCGTCACCGTTGCACCGCCGTGTCCACCTGCAGCCGACGCCGTCACCGTCCTGCTCGTCGCCGCCTCCTGCATCGCCGTCGTCACACCTCGCCATCGCTCGCCGCCTCACCTCACGTGCGCCGCCGCCTCGCTGCAACTAGGTGAGCTGCGGGTTGAAGAAACCCATCTGATCGGGTGGGTCGACCCAGTAGCAGTGGGTTTGACCTGGATCTTTTAGGGCATGAGATGGGCTGGAGCGCTTCGGGCCGGGCTATGCAGCTGGGTCTGCTGCGTGGGCCTGCACCTGGGCTCCTTCCTGGGGCTTGGGTTTGGCTTATGTAGTAAATTGGGCTTGTACTATTTGGCCCAGTCCGGTTTTTTAAAAAAAAGAAAAGAGAAAATAAAATTCTGGAAAGTGGGAATAAAATAGAAAATAATAATAATAATAAAGAGTAATACTTGGAAAAGATTATATGGTATATTATATGGGAAAATAATTATTTTTGGAAAAGTATATACTTAAGAAAAATAATTTTAGAAAGGGTATTAACAAAGTATTAAATATCGAAATAATAACCGGGTATAAGTAAGGTATATTTTGACACTGGAAATAAATGGTGAATGATGATGATAACGGATTAATAATCATATGCATATCATGTTTCTTGTACATTTGTGTGACTGTGTATTTGTTATTATTTATATATAGGATTTGATAACGTGAACGAGCACGTGGTACCGGAACCAGAGGAAGAGTTTTCTGAGGAATTTATCGGCTAAGGTGAGGATAAGTAAATATTTATATACAGCCCGAGATATCAAGTTGCTGTTTGTTTACTATGTGTGATAATTGCTGGTATAATACTTTGTGGCTGTGAATGGTTTGTTGCGTGATGAATTAAGTTGATAACTGTTGCCATTGATGTTGTTGAGAATATTGCTACTGTTGAGTTTGTTGATATTGTTGTTGACTGTGAGAATATTTTGTATTATCCAAGACAAGCGGAGAGGCTGTGAGCCTGCTCGGAATAATGAGATAATGGTCGGATAATAGAAATATAGTAACTAGTTGAGGGAAAAGAAATAATAAAATTGAAAACACTTAGACATCTAGTAAGTCACGGTTAAATGTTGGAATAGCCTGATGGTAGTCTTATTTTTATGGTGCTGGGGGAGAGTGTGCTTGGGGTCTGTTCCCTGTCTGTACCAATTTTTATTTAGGCGCTGGGGGGAGTGTGCTTGGGGTCTGCTCCCTGTCTGTGCCAGTTATTATGTGGAGGTACCAAGGCGGGGTCCACGGGCTAGCTAGCTTGACTACCTGGCGACGACCATCATTTAACTAGTGATAGGGGCCCTGATAATAAAATTGGAATAGCATGTCTAGAATCACAAGTATGTTATTTAAGGTTCGTGAGAACCTTAGTTAATTGTTGATGATGTGACTTGGAAATTAACGGTTGCTTGTATATGTATATTTGCTTATGGATTTTACGCGGTGAGCACTTCGGACTCACCCCTTGCCTGCGTGACTCACCCCTTGCCTGCGTGACTCGGTCACGTAGTTTGATTGTGCGTAGTTCAGGTACGTTTGTGGCAAGCTGTGGCGCACCCTCTGCCAGGCCCTGATCCATCCTGCGTTGCATCATTTTCATTACTATTGTTGTGTTGTATTAAGACTTCCGCTGCTTGCATTTTGTTACTCTGCTTCTGTTGCTTGTTGTAATAATGTCTCCGTACCGGAACGAGTACTGATGTTGTATTATTACTGTTGGCTTGTGATATTTACCCGCTGTGGATTCTGTAATAGTTTGTGGTCCCACGTGTCTACTGTGTATAACGGTAAATACGGATCGGAGCATTTCAGTTTAACTTCACAAAATTTTTAATCTTAAAGTGCCTTTAAACTAAAAGCTTTATGATATTAAAATTATAAATCTAAAATCATAAATCCTAAAATTTAAAGCACCAAACTTTAAAATACTATATCATTAATCTTAAAACTCTAAATCATAAAGTCTTAAATCCTAACCTTAAAATTACAAAAAGGATTTCATACCAATTGTAAATAATGTAAAATCTTAATTCTTTATTTTAAATAATAATTAATTTTTTTGGCATGGAACATCTGAAATTATATTGTAAGATTTGATTTTAGGATTTAATATTTAAATTTTAGGATTCTATGTCATTACAATATATGATTTAAGAATTGAAATTTTAGGGTTTATGGTTTTGAGGTTTAGGGCTTTGGGATTTTAGATTTTATAATTTAGAGATTTAAGATTTTAGGAGTTACGCTTTTAAAGTATATATAAAGTCTTTTGAAAATTCAGGATTTTAACATTTTAAATGTAGTATTTAAGATTTAGAACTTTAGTGCTTAAGATTTTTGTATTATTTTTTAGTTTAAGATTTTAAAATTTAAAATTTATTATTTTAATCTTTTACTTTAGGTTTCTAAATTTTTCATTAAAATTTATAATTAAAAATATAAATTTTATGGCTTAATATCTTTATAAGTCCTATAATTTGTAAAAAAATATTAATTAGTTCTTATAATTTTTTATTTAATCAATCAAGTCCTAATGATATGGATATTCAGACACATCAGCATTGTGTCATATCATAGGATGAGGGCCAACTCATCAAAATTTGACAATAGGACTTATTGATAAAAAATTCAAAATAATAGGATTTGATTAATAAAAAAAGTTGTAAGAATCGAATGAAAAATTACTAAAAATAATAAGTCTGTTGGCCCAAAATGGCTAGGAGGGGGGGAGGCAAAAGCGATTCCCGTAGTAGCAGCGAGCGATCAAATGAGCGCACATTCTCTTTCTGTCATAGTATCTCTCTTCACTTCCAAAATCGAAAAAAAAAAGACAAACTAATTAACACACAAGGAGGAAGGGTTAGAGATAATTAGACACACGATTTATAGTGGTTCGCCACACAGGAGTACCTCCACTACTCAAGGATCCCCCCTTGAGATTTCTAAACCTTCACTAACCTTGGTTTTTCACGGGTTCAACCAAAAACCCCTTAATACAAGTTTTTCCCTTAGGCTCAACTCAAACCTAAACACTCACCACAAAAGCTCACCCAAGCTTTGCTTTTACACAATCACTCAGAATAATACAGAAGCTATCACTAAGTACAAGTACTTTGCTTTTCCAAAAGATTGCTAAGTATGTGAACAAGGAAAAGCCTTCTCTCTCTTTTTTGCTTCACTTGAGAACTGCAGGCTTTTGCTTTAACTCAGAATATCAATATGGCAGTTCTGAGTTTCTTCATGGAGTCTTCAGCCTTTTATAGAGACACATTAGGATAGGCCTTTCAAGAAATTCAAACCATTTTGTGTCACTCTCAGCTGACAGCTGCTTTGTTTTGAATGAGACTAGAGTAGCAACGTTCAAATCTCCCTGTTGTCGCTTTCACGCTTTGGTCAGACTCATGCCATTCATCTGTCAAGGCTGCTCATGTTTAGCCAAGTCCTAGGTTGGACCCAAAAGTTTGAATCCATCTGACTTGGGATCCGTTGTGATGTCTTTAATCAAGTTAGTCAGGATGCAGAGTTTGTAGAGTACTAGGATCTTTTGATTTTCTAGTAATAGGTTGGCTTGACACAAAGACCAAAGAAAGCCAACTTTCATCAATATCCTATCACTGTCTGATTTGTCATGGAAGGTGCCAAATCATCAATGTTTCTTTTACCTGTTGTCGTTGTCACGCTTTGGCACGAGACACACCAGACTGCAGCTTTTTGTCATTGATGCTATTGTTTAGCATAGTCCTAGGTTGGTCATAGGAAGTTTGAATTCAGCTGCTATTTGATCTGTTTAAGGTTGCTTTAAACATAGAACCAGTCTCCAGAAGTGGTAAGTACTAGGTTTGTTGACCAATCCCATTAAGGATTAAACAAACATGAGTGGCATGGGAGTTTGCACATGAAAGCGACACTTCATGCTCCACTAACATCAAACCCAATTTACTCATCTTCCAAGGCTGATTGTGATGTTTGATCATGGATTGGCATTCATCAAGTGAGCTGCAATTCTTGGTTAGACACAACACATGCTACACATAGGTTTGTCATAATCAAAACCTAATTAGCTTGCTTAGCATATAATATAATGGACAATTATTAACATAGTTAATTGTACTTAAAGACATATTATAATAGTATGATCAATGTGTCAATTTAGTATAAGCATTATGTTACTAAACACAATTAATTAGCCTTAATCATTTTTTTAATCAACATCCGATTCACAAAGACTTCCCCAATCCTTTATCCATTCCTGCACTGAAAATAATGACGTGTTAAGTTTTAAACGTTAGGGTATGGATTCTAGCCCCCTAAAATCCTATGACAAAGGTATATGGTAATACTTCAACATAAAATTGAGGTTGACTTGGTGATAGAAATCCTATTAATTGAAGCGCAGGTCGTGGGTATAAAATATTCTCAAAATTCAACACAGTCCTTATATTAGTGTTCTACTTCAACCTCTCATTCTCTACTACTGACAGTTTTCTTCCGTCCCTTCCTGCTTGACTTTTCATTACCGATCTTTCTGTTTTCATCATCACTACTTCCTTCTCTTCATTATTTTGCTCCAATCCGGATCTTCAAATATCTTTGCAAGAAGATCTTGGAGGGGAGAACACACTACAGGTACTATAGATGCTATCTTTTCTTTTCCCTTTTATCTGGGTGTACTCTTCTTTAGATTAAGTAGAATCATCTGTTGGTCTCTTGATCTTCTTATTACTTTGTCTTCTGGTGATCCTGAGACATGTTTTAAGTGTTGGATTTTGATCTAATATTAAATCAAAATAATAATTAATATATGGATTTTTATTTAATAGTCCATATATGAGTTAAATAATTATTTGGGCTTTGGTCTACTTAGTTATTTAAGTAGTCCAATAGGGTTTTTTTTATAACCTAATAGATTAGTGCTTATAAATAGATATCTTATGGTATTGATATCTTTACATAACACCCAACACAGAGAATTGTTCTCTAGCCTCCCTCTCCTCCTAGAGTCAAAATCCCTAACTAGTTCTCTAGGGTTTTGGCAGTTGTAATTCTCTTGTGAAGAATTCTTAGCTCCCGCCTTGTGTGGATTACTTGTGGAGGTAATACTCAAGAGAGGGTCACTGTGGTTTGCGACAACCAAGTGACGAGTGATTAGAAGAGTCTTTTCTGATTTGGTGCGATCTACATGTATTCGTGTATGTACTGAATACCCTCTCTATTATATGTTCAATTGATATTATGGAATCAATCTGTATATATATATTCCGCTGCGCAATTAGATTGTTTACTCCATTTGTTTCCATCAGTGGTAGTGGAGCCTTGTTACCAATTAACCGAACACAATTTATATGATTAAATTAATTCTTTCGGCAGGAATCATTTTATTATATGAGATATAATAAATTGATTTCATTATACCATGATTATGTAATGGACGATGGGGAGAAACAAATTTGATTTGTTTCAAGGACCTACATATCGCCATCTATTCAAAGACGGCAAAAGTTTTTTTTAATAGTAAAAAAAAACAAATCAGATTTTTTTAAATTGTATTGTCAATTTTTATTATTAAAAAAAAAGGATTTTTGAGTCCGGCAATACCTGTCCTTATGTGATGAGGGCATAAGATTGATGTAACAATAACAATACATATTTGATATGTGGGTTAAACAATTATACTTGATGTCAAGGAATTTGTTTTCACCTGACACGTTTTCTATTTTGGTTGTCGTTCATATTGTCAAAAAAAATAAAAAAATAAAAAAGAGGCATGTATATATTTTCCTCATTTTGGGTATGGTTAAGCATAACAATAAAATAACTGGTTTGGTTTTTTCAATTGTTGTAAATTACCTTAAACCATTTTTAGAAGATATAAGTGCTTCTGTTAAATATATATATTTTATAGAACGACAAACATGTTTTCTTTTAGTATAGGTTAATACGATTAACTATACTACAAGTGTATATATTAATGAGAATCATATGCAAAATATATGATAACTGTTATCATATATATATATATATATTTTAACAAAATAATATTAATAATAATCATGTGCATAATTTTCAAGAGTTGAAAATTATTGGTGCCGAATTAATTTAATCATATAAATTCAATTTTGCATTAGAAGAATGCATTTAAGGGTGTATGTTTGGCATGGTGAACTAGATATAGACTTAGTATACAATGTGACTGTACATATGCATAATTTAATTATTTTGGTAAATAGGACCTGCGTGTCCTGCCTCTCTGTAAAAGTCTCTCTCGTTGTAAATTACCTCAAATATAACTTGAGGGTTCTCTTAATTATTATGTAATTAGATACCTAAGATAGATTAGAGAAGGCGATCAATGAAGGACATGGAGATGATGCCAATACAAGTCTAAAGATGGAGATCATGTAAATAGGATTTATTTGATTTCTTTGGGTTGTAAAATCATGCATATAGGACAAGTCCATATCTAGGTCATATTATTTTATTGAATATGTATAATGATGCATGTCCAAAGCTTGCCAACCGTGTATGATGAGACTTCAAAAAATAAGAAATCCCTTAATGAAGAAATTAAGACGAATAAGCCTTCCGTTAATATGGGGATAACCAGAGTTCGCTTTAGTTTTGGGTTGTTGGGTAAACCCAAGCCCAATACTACATTGGACATGTTAAAACTATATTAATGGGTTTGTCTTAACTAGTTTTTTGTGGCTTGTTGGGTAAACCCAAGGCTAATTAACTAGAGGCAAGATTGGGATATACATATGAGATATGTATGTTATCAAGAGTTGATAACCCAATGAATTCAATAGTTACATAAGATGTAATTGGTATGAGATAGCTACCATTAAAACTAAAATTGGCTTGTTGGGTAAACCCAAGGTTTAATTTTAGTTAAGATGGATATTGACCCACTAGGAAAACTATGCGCTTGTTTTCTCGGATTAATAGTAAGGGCTATTAGTTCGTAATAAAATAGTGGGAGTAAAATGCAATAATTTAAGACCTTATTATTTGAATTCATTTTTTGCATGATCACACTATAATTTTCTTTTTCTACTTCACATATAGGTCATTGAAAATGTCCAACACTGAATTGAACCTACGTAGCATACTTGATGCTAACAAGTTGATTGGGTCAAACTTCACTGATTGGTTTAGGAATCTTAAAATTGTTTTGAGATCTGAGAAAATCGCCTATGTGTTGGATGATCCAGTACCCCCTATGCCTGAAGATGGTGTTTCCGCATTGGAACAAATGGCTTATTTGAAGCATACTGAAGATAGTGAGAAGGCAACGTGCATTATGCTTGCCTCTATGTCTTCAGAGCTCCAAAAGCAACATGAGGAAATGGATGCTTATGCGATAATCATCCATCTTAAGGAGTTATTTCAGAAACAAACTCGTACCGAACGCTATGATATTTCGAAACAATTGTTTCGTTCTAAGATGGCTGAAAGTTCCTCTATTGGGCCACATGCACTTATGATGCATGGTTATATTCAAAGGCTTGCCACTTTGGGTTTTGTGATGGACAAAGAGTTAAGTGTAGACTTAATTCTACAATCTCTACCTGATTCTTTTGCACAATTTGTGCTTAATTATCAAATGAATGGGATTACCACCATAATTCCTGAACTGATTAAAATGCTTAATACTACTAAAGCGACCCTTAAGAAGGATCAAATTACAGTGATGGTTATTGAGTCTTCCAAAGGTAACAAAGGAAAGACTAAGAAGAATAAAACCATCAAGGCAAAAGGGGGTATCAAGAAGAAAGGCAAGATTGTTGCCAAAGAGACTAAGCCCAAAGGGACTTACTTCCATTGTGGGAAGGATGGACATTGGATGAGAAACTGCAAAGTCTTCTTAAACTCTCTCAATTCCAAGAAGTCGAAAGGAGTTTCTACTTTAGGTATCATTGTGATTGAAATCAATACTAATTGTACTGCTTTCAACCATCATTGGGTATTGGATACTGGATGTGGTTCTCATTTATGTTCTGATTTACAGAATCTAAAGAGCAGCAGGAAGCTGAACAAAGGAGATGTGGACCTACGAGTTGCAAATGGAGCAAGAGTTGCTGCCTTAGCAGTAGGGACATATTCAATATGTTTATCTTCTGGATTAGTATTAGAACTTAATAATTGCTATTATGTTCCTTCTTTATCAAAGAATATTATTTCAATTTCTTGTCTTGTTGAACAAGATTTTAAAGTTTCTATTAGTAAAGACAATGATTGCTCTTTATTCAAGAATAATATGTATTATTGTTCTAGCACAAATGCGAATGGAATTTATATTCTTGATTATGATAAAGAAAGTTTCAACATTGATAATAAGAGAGCGAAGAAAGAAAGTTTGAAATCCTCTAATTTATGGCGTTGTCGTCTTGGCCATATTAGCGCATAATTAAGTTGCACAAGTTTGGCAACTTAGGATCATTTGATTATGAATCATATGATACATGTGAATCATGCTTATCTGAAAAAATGACAAAGTTACCTTTTAGTGGTAAAGGTACTAGAGCATGTGATGTATTGGAATTAATACATTCAGATGTATGTGGACCAATGTCAACACATGCTAGAGGAGGACATCTCTATTTCATTACCTTTATCGATGAGTATTCTCGATATGGTTATGTGTACTTGATGAAGTATAAATCTGAGGCCTTTGAAAAGTTCAAAGAATTCAAGAATGAAGTGGAGAAGCAACTTGACAAAAGTATTAAAATACTTCGATCCGATCGAGGAGGTGAATACTTAAGTCAAGAATTTCAAACTTATCTTAGAGATAATGGCATATTATCACAGTGGACACCTCCTTTTACACCACAACATAATGGTGTGTCAGAAAGGAGGAATAGAACCTTGTTGGACATGGTTCGATCTATGATGAGCTTTGCAGATTTACCTAAGTCATTTTGGGGCTTTGCATTGGAAACTGCTGTTTACACTTTGAATAGGGTTCCTTCAAAATCGGTAGATAAGACTCCATATGAGATGTGGACAAATAAGAAACCAATACTTTCTCACATACGAGTATGGGGATGTTATGCATATGTGAAGAAAGTGGTATCGGATAAGTTAGAACCCAAATCCGATAAGTGTCTATTTGTGGGATATCCTAAAGAAACTATAGGATATTATTTCTACAATCCTTTGGAACAAAAAGTATTTGTTTCAAAGCATGCTATCTTTTTAGAGAAAGAGTTTCTTCTAAAAGAAGATAGTGGGAGTAGAATAGAACTTAAAGAAATTCAAGATTCACAAATAGGAGAAAATCAACCGATTAATCCCGTTAACATTACTCATGATGATGTAGTAATTACTGAGCCTGATGTTACACATGCTCCTAGGCATTCTACAAGAGTACGTTCTGCACCTGAGAAACTTATTCTCTTAATAGATGAGAACAAGAATATTGCTCTTGTAGAAGATAATGAGTCGACTAGCTATGAGGAAGTTCTAAAAAGTTCAGAATCTGACTTGTGGTTGAAGGCCATGAAATCTAAAATGGATTCCATGTATGAAAACAAAGTTTGGACTTTGGAAGATCCACCTAAAGGTGTAAAACCCATTGGGTGTAAATGGGTTTTCAAGAAAAAGACAGACATGGATGGTAATGTGTTTACTTATAAAGCAACGACTAGTGGCGAAAGGTTATCGTCAAAAGAAAGGAATTGATTATGATGAAACTTTCTCGCCTGTAGCCATGCTCAAATCCATTAGGATTTTGCTTGCTATTGCCGCTCATTATGACTATGAGATTTGGCAAATGGATGTAAAGACTGCTTTTCTTAATTGAAACTTGACCGAGGAGGTGGATATGACACAACCTAAAGGTTTTACATCCAATGATAGCAACAAAGTATGTAAGCTTCAAAGATCCATCTATGGGTTGAAGCAAGCCTCTAGGAGTTGGAACATCCGATTTGACGAGACAATCAAACAATTTGGTTTCTCACAAAATCCGGATGAACCTTGTGTTTATCAAAAGGTCAGTGGGAGTGCAATCGTTTTCCTTGTACTATATGTAGATGGCATATTACTCATAGGCAACGATGTCTCAATTCTTCAATCAGTCAAGATTTGGCTTTCGAAGCAATTCTCCATGAAAGACCTTGGAGAAGCAACTTATATATTGAGGATTAGGATCTATAGAGATAGATCAAAGAAGTTGCTTGGTCTTTCACAGTCTACATACATAGACAAAATGCTAAAGAAGTTTAGCATGGATCTTTCTAAGAAAGGATTTATCCCAATGGTTCATAGGAAGCACCTTTCCAAATCTATGTGTCCCAAAACACAAGAGGAAAGAGAACGCATGAGTAGAATACCATATGCTTCTGCCGTAGGATCCATCATGTATGCTATGATATGTACTCGACCTGATGTTGCATTTGCACTTAGTGCCGCAAGTAGATTCCAATCCAATTATGGAGAGGAACATTGGGTGGTTGCAAAGAACATCCTAAAGTACTTGAGAAGAACTAAGGATATGTTCTTGGTATATGGAGAAGGTGACTTACAAGTAAGTGGGTATACTGATGCAAGCTTCCAATCTGATAAGGATGATTGTAAGAGACAATCTGGGTCCGTTTTTCTATTTGGCAGAGGTGTAGTTTCTTGGAAAAGTTCCAAACAAGAAACAACTGTGGATTCAACGACCGAAGCAGAGTACATCGCCGCTTCTGAGGCAGCTAAAGAAGCAGTGTGGATCAAGAAGTTCATCACTGAACTTGGTGTGGTACCTAGCATTAATGATCCAATACCATTGTATTGTGACAATAATGGAGCTATAGTGCAAGCAAAGAAACCACGGTCTCATCAACGATCCAAGCATGTACTTAGGCACTACCACCTTATTCGAGAGGTAGTTGGTAGAAATGATGTGAAGGTAGAAAGAGTCCCCACGGATCACAATGTGGTTGATCCTCTCACTAAGGCACTAGCCCAAACCAAGTTTGAATACCATATAAATTCTATGGGAATCAAGCATATAGATGGTTGGATCTAGTGCAAGTGGGAGATTTTGTTAGTTATCTTTGGGATTTAATCATGCAAATATTTATATCAATAAAGGCATTTCTTTATTAGAAAGTGCATATTATTTATATGTTGGTATAAAAATCTTAAACTACGTAATAAAGTCCTTGGTATTAAATACATAGTGCAATCGAAATCATGAAGAGTTCATGATGTGAGATTCATAATGCATGCAAACAGTGGCGACAGCCCGGGGGGGGGCTGAGGGTGGCCATGGCCCCCCCTGGACTTGCCTCATAATCATATTATGTAATAATTATGACATGGAATAGGCTTGAGTTTAGTGGTAAAATGTGCATTTGTTCTTCTCCCCCAACCTGGGTTCAAACCTTTCCACCACCTTTTTTTTTATTTTGGCCCCCCTATATTTCCACCACCTTCTTTCTTTTACTTTGGCCCCCCTACAATTCTTAGTTAGCTCCGCCACTGCATGTAAATATGTTTATACCTAAATTATCCCTAGTCATAGTATTAACAAGGAGGAATATTGTTAATACGGATAGACTAGCACATGTTATACTTCTTGATATGATCAGGTAGTATTTTTCTCACTATCTATAGACATTGTGATGTTTAGAGTTAACATGTGGATGCTTACTTGAGAAGTAAGTTCATTGGAGACCTGTTATGAGATCATCATATGGATAATAATCTATGTCAATGAATGAATCTCATCATAACAGTAGGTACAAGTATCCTTTGACTTGAGATCATCAAGGTATCTTAAGTAAGGATTAATATGTTTTGACTCCAAACCTTATTCTCCACCATGGAGCGTTTATAGCGAGGAGATTAGATATATTATGAATTACTTGAAGATAGTTGAATGATCAATAGAGGATTCACTACTCCTGATTATTGGATGGAGGTTTATCTCAATTATTTTTAAGAACATATTTATTCAGGAATCTCTGGCCAGAGTGGAATGTCTATATAAATGAGATTTAAGTAGATATCATGGAATAAAGAAATTTTAAGAATTTAAAATATCCAAGGCATGATATGCAAGAGTTGACATATGTCCATACTCTAACTTGGATGAGATAAAGTATAGTGAAAGGAGTAATTACACGGTAACTGGTTATGGAAGGGTTGAGGTTAAAACCATTAACCTTCTAGCACTTGGGTAGTCTTGATGTGTGACTAGACACCTCTCATGACTTATACTTAAGTTAATTTATTTAATAAGATTAAATAATAATATAAGGAGTTATATTATATTATCTTGTAAAGGATAATGATTCACTAAGTATTGCCAACGTGTTTAGAAGCCATAAGGTCACACACATAAGAGGTTATGGGGCCAAGGTGAAAATACAATTTAAAATAGCATTTGATGTTATTGGAGGAATCAATTAGATCAAGATCTAATTTTCTTAACTAACTACGATATGTAGTTTTTCTTTGCAAAAGTCCATTCGTAGGGTTTTTGATTTAAGGAGGGAGATGTTGGATTTTGATCTAATGTTAAATCAAAATAATAATTAATATATGGACTTTTATTTAATAGTCCATGTATGAGTTAAACAATTATTTGGGCTTTGGTCCAATTAGTTATTTAAGTAGTCCACTAGGGTTTCTTATAACCTAATAGACTAGTGCCTATAAATAGATATCTTATGGTATTGATTTTTTTTTATGCTAAACGATATTCTTATTTATTAACAAAGACTATACAGGGATACAAACTTGCACGCCATGCCAGGCATGCAAGACATAATCACAAGATTACCCTATTATAGGAAAAGAGGAGCCACATTGGGAACAAGAAAAACTAAAAGATTACATCTGAGGGGTTGCCAACAGAGACAGATTACGCTTGGTATTGATATTTATACATAACACCCAACACAGAGAATTGTTCTCTAGCCTCCCTCTCCTCCTAGAGCCAAAATCCCTAACTAGCTCTCTAGGATTTTGGCAGTTGTAGTTCTTTTGTGAAGAGTTCTTAGCTCCCGCCTTATGTGGATTACTTGTGGAGGTGATACTCAAGAGAGGATCACTGTGGTTTGCGACAACCAAGTGACGAGTGATTAGAAGAGTTCTTTTCTGATTTGCTGCTATCTACGTGTATTCGTGTAAGTACTGAATACCTTCTCTATTATATGTTCAATTGATATTATGGAATAAATCTGTATATATATATTCCGCTGCGCAATTAGATTGTTTACTCCCTTTGATTCCATCAGGCCAACCAATGGCCAACCAATCTCCACCTCGCCGTCAATATATTTTTCTTTCATCTGAGGTCAGCGCTTTCTGCAAATCTTAATTACTACACAGGCGATCCTAGTTACATTTTACGTTTTTCTACTGGGTTTTAAGAGGATACAGGCCAATAACAACATCAAATAATTTATATTCTAGCACGATTAATCAAAATTGATAATCGCTTTTACAATTCTTAGTTTGTAGTCTTTTGTATATATTTTTTTAAAAAATATTACGAATTTATGAAGTAATCATTTTTATTTTGTATATTTGTATTCCTTTAGTCAAATTTCTTTCATAATTTTTTTATACATATTTGAAGTTAGGTATGTAAATATTTCTTTAATTCATTTATCAAGAGAACTCAACTTTAAAATCTTCTCATCTGAACCTAACCGAGACTAAAAAAATTCTGAATCGATCCCTAAGCATAGAGACCCAATCCACCAAATAGAAAGGTTGGTATGTTATATATTTAATTGTGGAAGGTGGAATCTTACAACAACTTGAAAATTCTTTAAGCTCCCTGTCTCTTTTGTCAATGGAAAAGATAACTACTTTCTCATTATTTTTTTTATCAGATTACGGAAATAAATAAGACAACTCCTTCTTTTGGTCTTCTCTACATTTGCTTGTAATTGAAATTTCACATTATCCTTCTCTTGATCATTCTTTGTATTGGTGGCTCTAGTATATGCGGCTGATCTCCCACGGCCAAGTCTTTGTGCATCAAGCTGAGGAACTGAGGCCTCATGGAGCTTGAATACTACTGTCGCCTCAATTATTAAAGCACAAAACTATCCATCTGCAGATTGATCACTTATAGCTTTTGTTGGGCCATCAGGTAAGCTAGCTGTTTATATTCCCTCTTCCTCTCCAAGTAATTTACTGACTGTCTTGGAAGAAAATGAAAAGTTACCAAAACTAGCTAGCTATCTTATGGTTATCTCCCAGTTGTGTCATAATTATAGCCTATATATCCTTTTCCAGGACAAAAGATATACACTTAGCCTGTTTCAGAAGTTAGATCTACCAAATATCTACACAGAACAACCACGTTTCACCCATCGCCACTAATATCCATCAAAACTACTTCTCTATATACAACATAACAAGAAGAACAAGCTGCAAAGATGATGAGATACATCGATCACTAGCTAATACAAATATCTGTGGAAATTTTTTGTTAATTGGAAATTCATCATCAATTTAATTAATCAGAAAAGAAGCGAAAGAAAAATATAAATAGTTTTCCTTTTTTTTTATCATTTAAATGATGCCACCACATTTTGTTTGCTGTTGATTGCAGGAATTGAATATGTGATTTTTGTTTTTGGTCCATCTGGTTCTTTGTAGGTAGATACAAGAACATAGTACACTTTACATCATGGAGGGCAGCACAGGAGAATATGCAGCAGCCTCCTCTTCCACCTCGTCTCCACCCCTTCGCCATGATATTTTCTTGAGTTTCAGAAGGGATACACGATATTCGTTCACTGATCACCTCAAGTTAAGGTTGGAAGAAGCAGGATTTCGGGTGTTTCACGACGAGAAAGGGGTTCCATATGGGACGGTAATTGGAGAAGAATTAACAAAGGCGATTCGAGAATCAAAATCAGCCATAGTTGTACTCTCTCCAGATTATGCTTTCTCCAAATGGTGCCTCAATGAACTTGTGGATATCAGGAGACGTAAGTCTCAAGATAAACAACATTTTTTTGTTTGGCCGGTTTTCTATCATGTAGAACCACGGAATCTCAAGCATCTACTGGATAGATATGCTGAGTCTTTAGCTGAGCGCGGAGAGGCTGTTCGTCAGGAGACGATGAAGGAATGGAAAGAGTCATTAAAAGAAATTAGAGGCATGAAAGGGACACATGTTAAAGAAGAAACGTAAGTATATAATAAACAACCTTGTCCTATCTTGTAAGTATATAAAATGCTTCAGCCTTTTCAATTTTTGTCTTGTCTCGGTGCAGGAAAGAGTCAGTGGTAATTCAAGAAATTGTCGATGAAATTAGAGGACACATCACAGGTAATGCAACCATTGCTATAAAAAAATTAAATCTTTCTATTTCACAAATTTAAAAGAAAGTGCATATTATCACGTAGTCTCGATCTGACAAACATAAGTCGAGCATACATAGGGCTGCAAATGAGCCAGCTCGATATTAGCTCGTTCGAGCCGAGCTTGAACTTGTCTGTAAAAAACTTCAAACAAAATGAGTCGAGTCCAAGCTGGGCTTATTGAAACTCGACTTGTTAGTTCGTGAGTTTGGCTCATTTAGGTTCTCGTTCAAAGACTCGTGAGCTCGATTTTTTAGGCTCATAAAGTAGCATGTGAGAGATTCATAAGTCATGTTTAAAAAAAAAAAAAATTAAGCCTATAAATTACATTCAATTTGATTGAAGTTTGGGTGATAAAATAACTTAACTAATTAAGTCATAACCAGATTATTAATTACTTTGTTCAATTTTATTTCAATTTTTATTTTGAAATCTTGAAGTTAGAATAATGATTTATTTTTAATTTATATTGAATATAATAAATCTATCATCTTTTAAAAAATATTTTTATTATCCTTTCATTAATAAAACACTTCTAATTTTATATAATATAATAGTTAATATAATTGATTAGTTAAATTATTAACTAAAAGACATATTTTTTTCATGACATTGACTTGTAATTATTGGCTCGTTTATAACTCAACAAGGCTTACTATATCAAAATCTTAATAAACCGAGCTTGAACTTAGTATCTAGACTCGAGACGAACAAGAGCTGAGCTTGATGTTGGTTAAATTTTCACGAGCCGAGCCTGAGCCATCAAAAGCTCGACTCGGGTCGCCTCATCTCATTTGCACCCGTAAGCATACATAAGGCAATTGTAAAACAAAATGAATAAAGTAAACAGAGGTTTCTCAATAAAAAAAAAACAACCGCTTTATTCATCTCAGGAAAATTACAACGGCTTACAAAAGCTATTACAAATGATCTATAATGGTTATTAACAGCTATTTACAAAAAGATCAAGCAGGTCTTGGTAAAGTAGGTAACAAGATTAAACGAGGTTGGGGCGCCATATCGACAGAACTGCCCTGGACCTAACGCCACTCTTCACTTACATTGCAAGCGCATTCCAACGGTGACTTGGAAAGCAAAACGTAGAGATGGCATTTCCTTCTTTCACACTTTTCTAAGATTGCCTAGCAATAAATCTCCTAGAAAAAAGGCAATGTTTTTTTTTTTTTTCCAATAGCCTCCGCAGGAGGGCGCCTTTCCTCTACCCTTCAACAATCCAACGGCGTCATTTCCTCTGATCACATGATGTGGATAGTTGTTGGACCGAGTTTAGACCTTAGGTTGTATCCCTCAAGTCCTATGTCGTGCATCAACAGACTGAAATGGGTCGATGTCTCCCTAAATGGGGCTAGGGAAGCTCGGGTCTTTTCTGCCTCAGTTTGGGTCATAGTGATGAGGCAGATTTATTATAATCGAATCTGGGCCTGCATTTGCTAGTTAGGATTATCGATGATCCTTATCTGGTTTAAACAAGATTCCGTATCTCGCCCAATCTTCAGACATGCCACCCAACGGGGATTTAAGCACCAATGGGTTTGTAGCTCATTGGCACTTTTGTGTAAAAAACACAAGAGGGATAAGGTCTCGGGTTCGAGTCTCACTCACCTCGACTAGTATCAAGAAAAGAAAAAAAAAGGGGATTTAAGCACGAGACTCCTCGAGTTTGCTCACTCTCCCTTTGAGCATCTCTTCTTTTACACGCACCATATAAACAATGTGTTGACTTAGGCATCGAAGTACACGTGAATCCAACTAATCTTCCCGTCAAAATTGAAAGATATTTCGGACTTTCATATGTATTATAGATACATGTAATTACAACCATATACAATTACAACCATATACCTCAGAAATAATTTTATTACTGAAACCAATGATTGGCTAATTGTTTCTCAAAAAAGGGGGAACACCAAATAAAAATTAATTATTTTTTTTTATAATTGTGAAAAGCACGCGCTATTATCACAAACTTTTATTTATCTTTTTTTAATTAATTAATGTAAATTTTGCTTGCATTTCAAATGATACCTGATATTTATTTCATGCATAGGGACGCGGAACTGCAAGTTTCCCACATCAGACTTGGTCGGTGCTGGATTTGAAAGAGCAAAGGATAAGATCTGGTCTTTGTTAATGATGGATGATGTTGAGAAGATTGGAGTTTATGGGATGGGAGGTGTTGGGAAAACCACAGTGATAATACATACATACAATCGACTTCAAGGGACATCAGAATCTTTTCCTCCAAGTTATTGGGTTACTGTGTCCCAAGATTTTAGCATATACAAGTTGCAGGATGGTATTGCCAAGGCTATTAACATAGATATTTCAAAGGAGGAAGATATAAGGAAACGAGCTGCAAAGTTGATGGAAGAGTTGATCAAAAAGCAAAAGTTCATTCTTATCTTAGATGATCTGTGGGATTATTTTGATGCAAACGATGTGGGACTTCCAGTGGGGCCAAATGGATGCAAGTTAGTTTTTACAACCCGATCAGATAAGGTTTGTAAAAAGATGGGTTGTGGAAAGAATAAGGTCAAAGTAGAACCTCTTTTGGAGAAAGAAGCAAGGGATTTGTTCGAGAAAGAGATTGGGCATATTGAGATAGATGATGAAGAAGTTGTGGATGGTATTGTAGAGGAATGTGCGCGGTTACCGCTTGCTATTAAGGTGATGGCAAGAAGCTTGAGAGGAGTAGATGATATCTGTGAATGGAGGGACATGTTGACTAAACTAAGGAACTCAGAGTTTAGAAAAGAAGATGACATGGAGGTGGTGTTTGCTGTATTGAGATTAAGCTATTTTAGATTAAAAGATCCATCTTTACAGGAATGTTTTCTCTATTGTGCATTGTATCCAGAAGATTTTGAGATAGAAAGAGATGAGTTAATACAGCTCTTAATCTGTGAGGAAATAATAAAAGAAGGGAAGAGTAGGCAAGAAGAGGTTGATAAAGGCCATGTCATGCTTAATAAACTAGACAGCCTTTCCTTGTTGGAATCTTCGTCGGGTGTACTGAAGATGCATGACTTGATTAGGGATGTTGCCCTTCAAGAATTGAGAGACAGGTCAATTGTGATGGTTGAAGCTGGCAAGCAATTAAGATCGTTGCCAGATATGGGTAAGTGGAGGGAAGACTTGCGTAGAGCTTCATTTATAAAGAACGACATCGGGAACGTTCCTTCTGGCCACTCACCATGTTGTCCTGATTTGTCAACTCTCTTGTTTAGCCACAATCCGCAGTTAGTAAATATTGGGGATTCTTTTTTTAACAAATTTAATGGTCTCAAAGTTCTTAATCTTTCGAGAACAGGCATTAGAGAATTGCCAAGTTCCATCTCTAATCTTGTGAGACTCACTGGGTTGTTCCTTGCACACTGTTACCATTTGAGGCATGTGCCATTGCTTGCCAAGCTTCAAGAATTGAAGGCTTTGGATTTATATGACACTTCACTTATAGAAGTGCCACAGGGTTTGGCGTCGCTCGGCAACCTTAGGTATCTCAGTATTTTGTTCAAAAATCTGAAGGTTTTCCCCACCGGTATATTACCAAAACCCTCTCGTCTCCAATTCCTCGGGCTTCCTGTTTCAATGGTTAAAGGAGAAGAGGTAGGTGGCCTAAGGAATTTGGAATTTTTGGTTTGTGGTTTTCAAGACTTGATAGAGTTTAACAGCTATTTGCAATTCCAAAAACACGAGAAACCACTAGTAAGTTTCCATCTTTTTGTGCATAGTTCGGGGAGTGACATTGCCAGAGATCAATTTTCTAAAAGAGTTAAGCAGATGAGAGATCGAAGTCATGGAAGAGTTGTTGAGATGTGGGGATGTGATATTAGCAGACAAATTTTTCTTGCTGATCGAAGGTGTATATATATTAGGGGAAAATTTGATAAACTTCCACAAGGTACTGAAGAGCTGCGGTTACAAGGTTGCAACTGTCCAGAGAGCTTATTTCCTATAAGTAATGCAATCGAATTGAGGTTAATTGACATCTCTGACTGTGATGGAATAGAATGTTTGGTGTGGTCTTCTTTGGCACCATCTGTTGATGTACTTAATAAACTTGAGAGTCTGCAACTTACTGGGTTGATGAGCTTATGCTTCATTGTAAAGATTGCCACACCCTATAAGGTATTGCCATCCTATGGCAGTATCTTTATTCATCTAGAGACGCTTAAAGTATTCAGGTGTCACAGAATGAAGACGTTGTTCCCTTCCGGATTGCTGCAAAACCTCAAGAACCTGGGATACATCGAAATAGAAAAATGTGAAGGAATGGAAGAGATAATAGCAAGTGAAGAAAGTAGCAGCGACATTGCCTCTCAATTCAGTCTCCCCAAACTAAGTATATTACGGCTTTCCAATCTGCCACGACTCACAACCATTTGTGACGGGTCACTGGTTTGCGAGTCCTTACAAGAAATTAAAGTTTGTTGGTGCCCCATGGTAAAGAGGATGCCAATAGCTCCTTCTTTCCCTTATCTTGAAAAAATCGTCACTGATTCTAAAGAGTTGCGGGAACAGTTCAAGCGGGACCATCCCACTGCCAAGGATGATATCCAGTGGTGGTATACGTTCCTGATCATTTTTTCCTGGCTCTGGCCACACATTTTAATCCCATTTTGTCTTCCTCTCCACTTACAATTGATAGTTTTCTTGTAGGGCTCCGTTCGTTCAGGGCCAACGACATTAATGGAACAAGTGTTGATCTCTTCCACTGTGCAACTGCATTCATAAGCTTTGGTGAGAAAGTTCCCCTTGGCTCCTCTCCTGTTTCCAGACGTCCTTTTGTGTGTTTTGTACAACTTATAAGATGAACTGCAGAATATTATTCATTTGTATTACATTAGTTGATAATTTTAAGTTACTTTGGTTATGAAGGACTATGTATTTTGAGTGTCAAAACTACCAAATCGAAGGAAGCTTGCTACCCTGGTTTTGGAAGAATCTATCTAGGGAATGATCAGCAGGATGAGGACTCCCCTTGGTCACTGACCTTTGCTACCAACTATTGGAAGCCCCGGAATTGGCTAAACCAGGAAATTTTTGAATCAGATTCACCCCCAATCACTCGGCCGATTAGAGTAATCAGCAACCTGGTTATGGAGTTTAAGGCGGGATTGGAGAGCCTATTAGCACATTATCACCTAAGCAACGGTAATCCGAGGACTCATGCTCAACGGCACAAGCAGGATGTGTGAGAGTTAATGTGGCGTGTTGCATTGATACATCTAGATCCTTGTCATCAATTGGGGGATTATTCAGGGATTACAATGGGCAGTGGCTCATTGTGAATCTTGTACTGGTGTAGCAGTTGTTTTATACTTTTATTAGATGATACGGGATCTGTTCTTATTAGTTTTTTCCCACTCAAGATGTTGTTTATTGTATGTATAGTCTGATAATTGTAAATGCAATGGGAATCATTGCATGAGAATAACTAAATTGTAAATGTGATTTGATGCTTTTTAACATTCTTAATTTTAGAAATTATATATCCATAAACTCCAACTCCAAATCACCATCAATTTCATCCAGTGAGACTCAATCCATGACCTTCCTCGTTGTTAATTTGGATAGCTAGATGATTGAGATTTTAACATCTAATAGTAGACGATTCAAAATCCAATCAAGTAACTGACTCAAAATTTCAAGAAAAATTAATGCTGCACGCAATGATTCTCCAGGAAATTTTGGTCATCAAAATCACAGCGCTTTGTGAGGTGTTAAATCACGATTAGAGCATTATCTGATTCTTCTTGCCAAACATGAATAATGGACCACAAGTCAATTCAGTGCCTTTCTACACTGGATAGAATTATATGGTCCTTGTTCAATTGCCAATTCTAGGACGTCAATTACAGAATCCGTTGATGAGGATAATACATGGGATGTCAATCAAAGCTCTTGTTTTGTTATATTTATCGACATCCAATAGTGATGCATAGAGTCTAAAATCTATTGATGCTTCAAAATCATTTTGCATGCAAAGAACTAAAAATTTTCTCTTTTCTTTAATTGGAAATCAGAAATTAAGGGTTAGCTCAAAAAAAATTTCATTTTGGAAGGTGGCCGTACAAAATTATGGTAGTAGGAGATATGCTTTTCACATAAACGTCGCAACTTATAATGCATTTTTATCTTCAACAACCCTCAACATCCATCAGCTGATCAGCAAAAAAATGCTACTCCCTAATTGCTCGTGTAATCTTAATTATAAAGTATTGTTTAACAAGTATTTAACTTACTAATATTAATGGCATTGTCAAATATGAAGACCGGATGTAAAAACATTGCCGACTGTAATATGTGACTTTGTCGTCTGTTGACTGAATATATCAGGGATCAATTACTCCATTTTTGTTTTTATTTACGCAAGTTAGTGCTTGTCAATTCTTAATTAGAAAATTGGATTTACTCTAAACATCTTTTTAACATGGACATTCTCAAGCAAAGAATATATTGAATTCACCCGAAGATAGTCATAGTTAGCGCAACAAAATCCATGGTGAAAACATTGTACGTCTCTCTCTCTCTATATATATGTGTATGTATAGTCTGAAAGTCTGAGCTCTTTGGTATTGTTTCCTTGCCAAACCTTAGGGGGACATCAAGTCAATTCTATCATCAAAAAAAAAAAAAAGTCAATTCTATCATGTCCAAGTTTACTACTACTAGAACATGTAATTGCTAGTAGTCCATGTAGATATGCCAAGCACACTCAAATTTAATTTGTTGAAGATTTGAAACTCATAGTGATGAACAATAATTTTATGTGTGGCACAATATTGGCATTATGGGATCCGTAAGTATTTGGTTTTTTTTTTTTTTTGATGCTAATAAGTATTTGGATTGACAACCTGGGTTTGAATCAGGATTTGGGAATGTTTTTGTAGATCACTAAAAAAATATGTATAAAAAGGAGAAATTTCATTTCGTAGTATATGAGAATCAACCTATATATTAAAAAGGTTTTGATGATGTGAGAATAAAAAAGGGAGAGAAAGAGAGGATTTTTTAAAAAAAGGGAGAAACTTAATGTCATATTCAGTGAGTAAAGAAAAGATTTGATGTCCCCGTCTTGCATATCATGATCGACTGATCGTACATATATTATATATGTGTATATGTTTTTCTAAAGAAACTTTGTCCATTTCCTGATGACGAGTTGTATTCTTTACCATATCTTTGTTCTTACTTAATACAACTTCACACCACTAGCATTAAAAAAACATTTCTTAGAACATTCCACAAGATTCGCCGGGCAAAAACCAAGACTCTTCTCAATATGGCCCATAAAACTCGATATGACAAAGGCTTTTGATAGGGTCAGTTGGGAGTTTCTGGAAAAAATGCTTCTGTGGATGGGCTTTGACCCAAAATGGGTTCACTGGATCTCTCAATGCATCTCCACCGTAAAATATCGGGTTCTCGTTAATGGCATCCCATCTGAAACTATCATGCCACAAAAAGGGCTAAGGCAAGGCGATCCTCTATCGCCTTACCTCTTCCTCCTAGTTGCCGACGTCCTATCCTTCATGTTGGCCAATGCACAAGCCTCCGAGGTCATTGCTGGCTACAAAATTAAGCCGTCCTGCCCTGCCCTGCCCTCACTCATATCACCTTCGCTGACGAACCCGTCTTGGGCTTGGAGAAGCTTGATTGAAGGTCGAGACGCACTTTTAGAAGGCCTTCGCTGGAATGTTATGGGAGGTACCTGCATCAGAATATGGGAAGATTCATGGGTACCAAACCTGCCTGGCCATAAAATCCTCTCCACAAAACCTCCTGACTGTGGTATTTCTATGGTTAGGGACCTCATCTCACAGGTCAATTCTTGGAATCTGCGATTGTTAAATTCTCTATTCTCCAATTGTGAAAAAACAGGCCATTCTCCAGATCCCAATTGGGCACGAATCCTCCAGAGACACTCTAATTTGGCATTACACGAAATCAGGCTCATTCACTGTCAAGTCATGTTATTATCGGCTTTGTCAACTAAGGCATGAATCTGTTCCTGGCCCCCCTGTCATAACATCCTTTAACTGGAAGCATTTGTGGAAACTGAATATAGGGCCGCGAATCCAAAACTTTTTATGGCGTGCATGTCATGATGCCCTGCCTACCATGGCTGGTCTCTCCAAACGCAATGTAAGTGATAGTGATTTATGGCCTCTGTGTGGTTCAAGTGTTGAAACAGTGGAGCATGTTCTCTTACTATGTGACCATGCAAGAAACTGTTGGATTGCAAGTTCAACTGGGTACAGGCCAAACGTTTCCAATGTCGCTGATTTTAGATCCTGGCTGACTAGCATGATATCTCTCTCGGAAAGCATCCCTGATTATTTGGAGCATGTCGCCTATCTGCTATGGGGAATATGGAAATCAAGAAATGCAAGTGTGATGGGCAAAGGTAATGTATGTCCAATTAATACTGCACAAATGGCAAAACGGTTGTCAGATGAACTGCTGCGGCAGCGTCAACCACCGCCTCAATCCACAAGACCATCTGAGAATAATTCCTTAATCTGGTCCCCTCCACCAATTGATTGGTACAAAGTCAACGCAGATGCTTCTTTTGTGAATGCATCTTCCCCATTGGCCTAGGCGTTGTCATTCGAAATGACTCAGGGTGTGTAATTCAGGCTATCCAACAACAGGGTACGGGCATATCTGCACTTGAAGGCGAGGCGAGAGGGATTCTTTTGGGAGCTATACAAGCAAGGACACTTGGGCTTAAGAAAGTGATATTAGAATCCGACTCATGGAACCTTGTGGCTGCTGTGAAGACATGCAAGGATGCCCAGGTTGATTGGGGAATCGCATCACTGGTTGCGCACATTCAACTAGTTTTGCAAAGTTTTGATGACACTAGAGTAGAGTTTGTTCATAGGGATGTAAACAAAGCTGCAGATGTCCTAGCAAAACATGCCAGGCAGCGCTTGAGCACGGATCTTTGTCAGTTGCCAATTGTGTTCTTCTCTGTAATTAATCGTGATTTGCAGTAAGGAATGAAAAGTAGCCGTTGTTCAAAAAAAGTTTCTACGCGTCAACGGTAATATAATATAATAATAATCTCTAAACCCCAATACAGTTTTAATAAAGCCAAATCACCGAGCCTAGTTTGGAAATTTTGCTACTAGATCCCTTCTACACTTCATTACAATAAGGTAAACTATGCCAAGTTCAACCTAAACGAGCTACAACTAATATTTTAAATTTGTCAGAATACTTCTTCAATCATATAAATACACAACGTTATCCCTAATTGTACAAGCAACAAAGACAAACGCACTAAAATTACAGACGTAGCATGTAGGAAACCATGGCTCTATATAGCAACTGTAAGAATCCCTCTTTCATGGTAACATATCTTGACTTCTCTGCTGAGAAGAATAAAAGTGAGATTCAAGCTCCTTGAGGCTAGCAGAGGCCTCGTCCCCAATCCTGGCCAACATGCCATCAGTTTTTTCTGCCAGATTGTTAAACTCATCTATTCTTTGGTCAACATGGTCATTCAAAGAAGCAAATCCGGAAAATATCGCTGTCTGCTTGAGCTCTGAGACCAACTTAAGCAAAGAGTCTGCTGCCTGAACCTGTTTCCGAAGAATCAGAAAAAGAAAAAGCTCAGCGAATCTGTAAGTATACAGAGAATGAAACACGCCAAAGGCATTAAAAGCTTGCTTCCACCCGCAATCCAGTTGGTTTACCCGTTAAGACCTAAATCCTAGAATTTTAGACTTAAGCAGCAAGGCTTTTCTTTGTTAGCAAAATTAACCAGACAGCCTAATAGGAAAAGATCACTAATCAGTCCTCACACGAAATTACTATAACTCGCAGAAGACCGAGCACGTAAGAAAGACCATCAAAGCCGCAAGCTCGATTATGCAGCTAAATGCGTCTATCTGTGCAAAGCATGCATGCAAAGAGAAAGGGACAGCAGCTCATGCCATTCTTGCTGCACGCATTTCCACATAAAAGCCTCCTGCGAATTCCGAACTGGAGGATCATTCACCTGCAACAAGCAGCAGAAGACAAAGTAAATATTTTGCTTTCAGGGTTTGGAAGAACATTTATTTGGTCATCAAGAAACATCGATAACCATCAGTCAACAAAAAAAGAACAGCCTATCCATAACCTTTATCAACATTTCCTGGAAAAGAAAGTTGTATGTTTAAGCAGCTACTTCCACTCTACTTACTTGGTTAACACACTCTTTAATCCACCAATTCCAACTCAAAAATCAGAAATGAAATTGCAAAAGAAAACAATCAGACAAGCTTGAAAATTCGGGCAAGCCAAAGACTGTCTAAATTACCAAGAGGTTATCTACATTAAAAGTTTAAACCTAAATCAAGTGAAACAAAGTACTTCTATGAGAAACATAAACAAAGCTGCAGAATTTGAGTTCAACGAGAATAAAAAGGTAAAGTAATGAACTAACGGGAACAAAGGAAGTACCCTGGCAACATTGACGAGGTGGGTAAAATTGTCGACCAGGTTGGCGATGTCTGTTTCCACTCGCTGCATCAATGTCTTCTGCTTTTGCGCGGCCGCCGCAGCCGCCGCTGCCGTCGGTCCACTCCCGGCTCCTCCGCCGCTCCCCATTCCTATGCCGCCTTTATTCATCTTCCTACTTACTAATCAGAATGTGCAACCACGATCCGCTTCTCGGTTGGAATCCTAAAAAACCAATTTGGGGTTTTTTTAAAAAAAAAAAAAATATTTCCGTTGCTATTGATATCAAATTTGTGAATGTCAATCAATCCTCTCACAGTGTATTATATAGTCCGATGTAACAAAGTCTAATCTAATAATATTTACTTCACATATTTAATTACAAGCCAAATCCGACCTTGAAACCCAAAAATGGATTAATTTAACAAAACTTGGGTAACACAGAAAGATGCAAGGAACGAAAAATCTCATTTTCTAACCAAAAAAAAAGGGAAAAAAGTGTTTATTATAAACTTTTAAAATTTAAATATGGGAAAACAAATTAATTTTTTTTTTGATAACGAAAACAAATTTTTAATAACCGGTACTCATTATTGAGGATATATTTTCTATATTGTTCATTTATATAGTTTATTTCATATTTATGTATGTCAACAAGATGATTAAATCTATTAATTAATAGATAGAGGAAAAAGAAAATTGGACACTAAGTAAAAAAAAGGAATGATAACTTTTTTTTTTCTTAACAAAAGATGGCACGTAAATATCACCTACCCTATCATTTGAGTTTCTTTTTTTTAAAACTATTTTTTGTCGATAACAAAAAGAGAAAAAAAAAAGCATAATATTAGGTTTTCAAGAATAACCCATTGTATTTGGTTTAAGCATGCCATGTCATGTGTTTTGCAGTGAGCTTTTCACAAATTCAGATTCATACCCTATACATTCCTAATGCACCAATCTTGAACCGATTTTTATTAGACAGATTTACCAAAGAAATCCAATTTCTGCCGACAAATTGAACTTTCAGCAAGCAAAAGAGCAAATAAGACATCCAAATATCAGGAAATCGAACCAGACAATTAACAAAAGAAAACGAAGCATAAAGCATATACAATTGAAACACAAATTTTCCATTTTCACCAACCTTGACCTCCTGGAAACAAAACAGCAAGCCGCAATCTCACTCACTCGTTCACCAAGAAACCTTTACTATCAACTCACGCCTGAGATATCCACACCAAAAAACAACCGTCATTCTCCTAATAATAACATGCTGCAGTAACAAGCTCATCACCGGTGTGTGAATACAGAAAAAGCTATAGCTTCATTCCATCAGGTTTAAGAAGATAGTGATACAGTAGCAGATAAATCAAACAATTTTGCATCAGTATAATAAACTAACATCTCAAATTTTATGTTTGGCTCCATCACTCGTTCATCTGAAGCAGCATTACATTCAACCTATCACTAGTCTGCTATGCATAACTTCATCAGTTTTGGAAGCAACGCCTTCCTATATTTCTAATAATTCAATTCATTCCTATAGTTGTCAGAGCAAACAAGGTATCCCTCCTTGCTGTAATGAGATACAGCCATTCTTACCTCAAGAGATTCAGAATTATAAAAAAAAATGCTATGTGCACGCACAAAATGCTCCACCAAGAAGAGGTACCTGAATCAGTTGGAAATATTAGACTTCAGAAAGTTCTGGGTGGAAAACAGAATTTGCTCAAAACAAACAGAGCATAATAATTCCAATCAAAAAGAAAAAAGAAAAAGCATTCAAGATATCATCCATTTCACACATATCCTGGCTATATTATCATTTACCATATAGTTATGTCAACAGAAAGTGAACTATATACAAAAAAGTGATGATGTTCTCCGAAATGAAGTAGGTATCATACCTAGCACCAAAAGCAAATGTAGAAGTCTCATTCTGTCCTACAAAACTAGTTTGCAACACTCATAGAAAGTTACTAATTAGTAGGACAAGGAGTTATATCAGCAATAGTACTTGAATGCTCTACATCTCTCATTTAACCCAAACCCAAGTAAGTATTAATCAACAACAGAGGGAAGACATCATGAAGAGCTTCATTTCGGGAAATACCAATTTATCAACACCAATTTACCACTTAATTACTTCAATGCTGCAATTCTTTTTATTACCTTATAAACCGGTCTGTAACCCCCCAGCCCAAGTTTATTTGTACCAGAAAAATTATTGGTGGCACAAGCTACTGTTTCCAAAACAAACAATGGCAGTTCTGGGTTACTCTCTAGTTTTCCTGCAAAGGTATGATCAAAGTGAGGACAAAATGAAGAAATACAAAATTTGCATGAAACTCAAAAGCTAGAGGTCTTTTGAATAACAGTTTGCTATACATTGAAAAATATTGCGTAACTTTGGTAAAAAACGGATTGGGGTTGCATATGTTGCTATAGACAGAACACAGCTAATAACCATGAGAACGTTTTTGATCAATACTTCAGTGGAAAGAAGCGAAAGAGAACACTATTTTACCAAACCAATTAAGCAAGTAATGACTACTAGAGGATAAACGCAATGAAAGATAGAAAAGTTCAAGCCGCGAATATTGTTAACTAGGTTATTAAGTGCAATGACCTGATCCTGATAAAGGCTTGAGGAAAATATATAGCTCAACAGAGGTAAGTTTCAAGAATTCTGAAACAAGAAGCTAGCCATAACACATTCCTGTATCTAGTCCATTAATCTTCCACAAAAGTTTCAGTGGCCCAAAATAGGCTTCTCTTTTTTGGATATTAATCTAACACGCCAGAAAAATAAAGAGCCTAAACAACCGACTTCGATCGCTAAACTGGAAATTATGAGAATCCATCAGACTAAACCAGAAACATTCGCACCCACAAGATGATCAATCAAAATCACCAAATCCTTACCGGAGTACTTAGCAGCTTCTTCCTCACTTTTCTCCTTAATACTCACCAAACTGTTCCTGAGACTCTTGAAAGAAAGTCAATGGATGGAATATATTCAGGGCAAAGAATTGAGATTTTGAATAGTTGTATGAAAATAAGAACAACCAATTTGCTGAGGTAGGATTCGTTATTCATAAAAATTATAAAAGAAGAGTTTAGGCCATAGATCTAAGAATAAATTCAGTGAATAATAAAGCTTAAGCCAAATAACTTTATTGCTTGATTAGAAATAAAGCTAGTCGGCTCCAAGACCTGGCATTTGCCACAGGCTCAAGTTAAGTAACATATTAGTGAGAGCGAAGAAGACAGGGTGAACAAAGCAAACATTCTTTTTCTTGGTTTTTACTCTTTTAGCTTAGCTTCGAGAAGGGACAATAGTATAGGGGTTGGGCTGTCAAGAGGTGCCATGTATATGCTTCAAAGCTTGTGGGGTAGGACAGGTGATGAGAGCTAGGATCATTAAAGATTCCCACAAGACTAACCTCTAGAAAAAAAAATAGAAGAGACACATCAAAATACGAAGTTGAGAATTGGAATAACAAAGGCAACGAATTAGTAGTCAGTGCAACGACATGCACTTGATCAACAATGCTAGTAGAATCACCTCATAATTATCAATATCTAGTGCATCAAAAAGTCACATTCACACGGGATAGCTAACGCCCTGGTACCATATACTTTAAGACGGAGAAGAGGAGGAAAACAACACGGCATCATTCAATTAGAAATAGTATCATATACTTTGACCCCTTGTTAGCTGCAGTGAATCTCCTTGGAATCTAACACCCTCAACTTCTGACCCTCTCATTCACCTCCTCCAAGAAAAAAAATGCAGCAAAAAAGCTAGCAGGGGTACCTGAGCAGCTAGTGCAGCTCCTTCCTTGAAACCAGCTTTAAGATGTATTGTAATTCATGTATTGCCTGGAAAACAAGACACAACCATTAAGGGTGCACATCATGATGAAGTTCGATCACACAACCAAATCACAGCCCCAGCAGCTGATATATCTTACTTGGAGATTATTGGAGCCTCGCCAGTCGAGGATTTTGCGAAAGAAATCTCTGAATTGGCCAAAAGCGAAGAGCAACCCGTAACTGAAATACGTGGTTAAGTATGGAATTGCGATCATTTCCTCTCTTTTTTTAAAAAAAAAAAAAAAAAACCGTGTGTGTGCGCTCTTGATTTGATTTGGCTTTGTTAATTTGGTGGATCACATAAGCAAAGGAGGATTTAATTGAGGAATGGCGAAGAGGGAGAGGCAGGTCCAGGCTGGAATGGGGGTTGGCTTAAATGTTTATGTGTGTGTGGGGTGGGGTGGAAGAAGGAGGAGGAGGAGGAGGAGGAAAGAGGGAAGAAGAAGAAGAAGAAGAATTGTGAAACTTTGCTGGTGGTGGTTGGAGAGGAAGAGAAAGTGAGAGAGAAGTGCGCGCGATTTGGTGATACCTGACTCTCAATGGCTTCCCTTCACCGGAGTAGGAAGTGCAGAGCTGGTGGCTGGGCCTTCGATGGTCGACGTCGATGGCTGGAGTGGTAAGGCATACTGCATGTTATTTACACTTCAAGGTCCAAGTTTCGAAACGATTGTACAGAAATTGTGCTATGGACCAGCACTGGCCGGAAATTTTTATATAAGACCTGTTGTGATATCTATTTGGCCCCCTTAAGATTCTATTTTTTTTTCCTATAAGTCCCTACTATTACCAAAAGAAAATATTAGCCCCCTACTAAAAGTTATGTCTAACTTCGCTTGTTGGTAGTAAGCCAAGAAAATCTTGGGTAAACACATATAGTATAATAACTAAGCAAGAGAAGTTTCTTTGTGATTGTGTGCAGAGAAGAAGCACACGCAATCCATGGGATTGATGAAAATGGGTTTGATGTTAGGGTCTATAGGGTTTATGCTCCTCGATGGCCTTGTCCTTTCTAATTTACCTAAAAAGGTTCCCGCTTCAGGGTTTATTTTGGATTTACATAGCTTTAGGAGAGACCCAATATATATAGATATGGATGGTATTTATGGCCTGGGTTATATTATGAGGCATTGATAATACTCCATATCACTTATGCCCACATAATCACTTAGTAAAAATCAGCAAAACTTTCCAAAAATTCTATTATATAAAGACTTTTTCTATCTTACGATGGGTACATGATAGCCCTTAAAAACGAAAACAGTTTTCATAATTAATGATATCTTAATGAATATCATAGTGATAGTGATTGGAATAACCTTAGAGTGATTTGTATAGTTAACCTAATACATAAAAATAAAAGGGTTATTTTAGCCACTATCTATATGATATTCATTAATTGCGAGAATTAATTTCTTTTTTTAGGGGCTTATCATGTGCCCTTAAAATAAGGTGTTTAGAGCAACAAAACTCAGCACAATGCTTAAATCATACAATTACTACTAATATAATGAAATCTATGATAAAGTTCACAACTAATACTACTTGGGAAGTCCCACCATAAAAATTACAGGATTCAGATGAGTTTTATGACCTTGCATTTTTTGTGTTGTATTTGACTATTGGTTGTTTAATTTTGTCATTTGAGAATTCTGAGAAGGCATTAATGATAATTCATATCACTTTGGCGACAACTAGAGAGAGAATACGTAAATGCCATAGTCCAAAATACCCATGATGAGAAAGATAAACAATTTTTATAATTAATGAATATCATAGTGTTAGTGACTGAAATAACGTTAAAGTTATTTGTATAGCTAAAGGAACCATGCTATTGCAATATCATTCTAATAATACTATGTTCAATCTCTGCTATCAATCTAACACAAAAGATAACTTTAGTAATGTGGACGACTTATGCATTAAGAAAAGCCATAGGAGGAACATCCTGTCCGAACTCGATCAATCTCACATCTCAATCTTCACATTCTCACATCTCACAATTGTTCTAATGGCAATGGTAATGGGTAGTCAAATTAACATGATTCTCGTATGTGTCATATTATTGCTTTCTTCCTCTTCTATTGTGAGTATTAGTCCAGACTCTGAATTCCTTGTCAGAGTCAAGAATTCCCAGTTGCAGGATCCAAAAGGGAGACTAAACAACTGGGACATCACAGGTAATGTCCCTACCAGTCCTTGTAATTGGACAAGCATTACCTGTGATAATGGCATAGTCATTTCAGTTGATCTGTCCTGGTGGTCAATTCTCTTTCGAGTTTTATAAGATTGGGAGTCTAAAAAATCTCAGCTTGTCTGGGAACAACTTCAATGGAAGTGTGGATGGCAAGGTTCTTTCTTCTTTGTGCTCACATCTCCGTGTCCTGCAACTCAAGCACAACAACTTTGAGGGTGAATTACCTGTATTGTATTGTGGCCTGGTTTGGAAGTCCTAGACCTCTCCCATAACTCCTTTTCAGATGATGTTCCTGGTACTCATGGCCAGCTTCACACCCTAAGAGTGTTTTATTTGTTCTCAAATTTATTAAAATGTTCATTCTTGCCTTCTTGACCAACTTGACAGAATTAAACTACCTTACCCAGAGACAATCTGTCGAAGTCAAGCAAATTGTAGTTGACTCTATTAGTTATCTATAAAAACAAACAATGGCTTAAGACTACCTCCATTAGTTATCTACTAATCCCCTTTTACTTAGATTAATATGGAAATGCCATTTTAACTTTGGATTTATGTTTCAACAAGAAAAACTTTAAAAGATATTACGTAATGTAATGGTTATGTAAAGAATTCTTTTCATTTATTTGAAAGTTAAAATTTAGCTAGGTTGAACTTAACATTTCTAGCAGTGAATCCCATGGGAATAACTAGTAAAATATCACAAAATTTTATTTAACTTGATGGTAATGAATGCTGTTCTTACTTTTGTGAGTTCCAGTTATTAAGTCATTTATATTTTGATCCTTATTATAATATTTAGTATAAAAAACCTTTTAATTACCTAGCAAATTATATATAAAGGGATGTCAATGGTGGAAGACATACACAAAACAATCCCTTTGTGATTTGGCTCTAACTATATCTATCTTATGGAGATAACTAGAGAATTATAGCTGGTAAAATTTTAATTGATATTGATTGAATAAGTTTTGAGCCTTTTCAATCATGCCTATTGGATTCATTAGTGCGAGGGTGTCCCTGTCAATATTATACTAAATTAGTTTTGTTATATGGTGTTGAAATTCTTTTTGCTAAGCTAAAGGAATGAATAATGTTATGTATAGAGGATAATTTTTTTTATTAAGATTGCCTAGGTTTCTTTCAATTTGTGTATGAGGATTTGGTTCCTTTTGAAACTGATTGCAAAATATGCATACACATTACAAATCATAAAG
Source organism: Turnera subulata (assembly GCA_028386065.3). NCBI lineage: Eukaryota > Viridiplantae > Streptophyta > Magnoliopsida > Malpighiales > Passifloraceae > Turnera > Turnera subulata. The sequence goes on from JAKUCV010002982.1 coordinate 112,945, forward strand.
GAAATTGATGTTTATAACTTCAGTGCGGTGCAGATGGAATACTATGGAGTCATTATTTAAAACCATTTCGTTAGAGTCTAGAGTTCAAGCTCATTAATTTGTATATTGTAGAAGTTGTTTTAGTCCCTTGCCTATTGGTTCTTCTTAGGTATCTATTTATTAATACTTTATGAGAAGAAAATCTATTTATAGAATTTAAGAAGGAAAATGGAGACACTAATCTTATCGAGAACCAAAATTGATATTCTTGGTCGGTTTGGCACATGAATATTATGAAATTATTGATGTATTACAGTGGAGAGGCGAATAGGTTTTTTTATGTATGAGTACATAAAAAGTGGGAGCCTCCAACATAAGCAATAAGGAGATTGGAGAGCTCATGAATCTAAAAAATAATAATTAACCTTAGATTATAGATAGATGGAGAAGGTTATGTCATTCAAAGGTTGTAAACTATACTACCTTAATGTAAATATTATAATTTTTAAATCATATGTAAAGCTTGTTTTACTTTGATTAGTTGTCTAAAAAATTATTATTTATTACTCAAATTGTCATACCATTAAATTTTGTTTTTCTAATGAACAAAATAAAACAATTTCGGAGTTTGAGAGAGTGTTTAATGCATGCAATAGATCATCATTTGACGATGGAGGAAGGCGGAGAGGCTAGCAATCAAGAGGACTACGCAACATCTGTGGATGAGAAATCATAAAAAACTTATGAGTTGTGTGGGTTTAGGTCTATCCGCAACTAAAGCTTTAGTAATAAGGCAATTGTTCGCCCTATACTTATGTATAAAATAAACCAAAAGAATTCTTGAATATGTCTTGATTTTTTTTCTTGTTTTATTATTTTTTTTTGCGCACCTATATGCTTTCTCGTCGTAATGGATTCCTTTCAAACCAAAACCCTCATTTAGTTTTCAGTGACACAATTGATTGATTTTGGAGTTAAGATTTAAGAATATATTTTATGATGCTCAAGCTCCTTAAGCCGAAAATCAAAGAAATTGTTAACCAACAACTATATCCATACCCAAAGTTTTGATTAACGTTAAAGTATGCCAAATTCTCAATCAACAGCTTGACTATTATGGAAATTAAATTCCATACTGAAACTCAACTTTTGGGTTATACATATCCCTATTATATATAATTTGAGCATTAACCAATCTCCTACCATGAAACAAAATCTAAATACTAGTGCTGCTATATTTTCTTTCTAATCCCTTCTATTAATGGACTCCTAATAATTGTCCAGATCGGATTCTTCTATTTTGCCAATCTTCGAATCTAAGTATTTCTTCAAGTCAGCATGCAATCCTATAAATCTGATTTCCCCCTCCAAGAAAAGTAATAAACATAGTGATACACATAATCATCATGACTAGGGATTATATTATAGGTTAAATATGGAAAGTGCAATTAGTGTAGAATAAATGATTATAGCAAATAGGATTCTATATCTCCCTTTTTCCTTTTACTTTCACAAACAAAAAATCCAACTCAGTAACTTTTCATATAAATACCCACAACACACCATCATCAACACAAAACAAACCATATAAACAAAATCCTCTAAAACTCTTCTTTATAGATACCTCAGCTATTACAATATGGCCAACCATTGCCTCTTCCTTTGCCTCCTCTTGCTCGCGGCTGCCACCGTTGCCTACGGTGGTAGCCTTGGCGGTTGGGAGCCGGTAAGCAACCATGATCCCCACGTAAGAGAGGTTGGGGAGTTTGCTGTGCGTGCGTATAATGAACAGGGTAAGATTAAAGGTGCCGGTTTGAAGTTTGAGAGCGTGTTGAAGGCCGCACGACAGCTCGTTTCGGGGCATAACTATCGGCTTGTTTTGGCGGCAGAGGACGGGGGTGCTCTTAAGACCTACATGGCTGTTGTGTATGAGAAAGAGCAGAAAGATTATAAGTTGACGTCGTTTAAGCCTCTCCTAAAAAGCTTTTAGTTATAGTATAGTAGGGGACTTAATGTTTGCCCAATATACTTCTATATATATAGAAATAAATCAAAAGATAGATATTGATTCTCCTACATATGTGTCTATCTTCTTTTCCTTTAATGCAAAACCATGCACTTAGATCAGGTTGAATAAATTTGGACTATAATATGGCAACCAAAATTTTACTGGTAACGTTCAAGTTTGATGCTAACCCGGTTCCCCTTGCCAATCTTTCATAGTGTCACCAGCCTTGCACAAGAATGTGCATATTATCTCTTAGAAGACTAATTTGTTAGATAAACAAAACTCAACTTGTGCTACCCTCATAATCCGTATGGAATTTTAAGAACAATGAGGTCAAACAAACCATCAATTTAAGCATTTCAAGCGTGGAGACTGAATTTTCGATTTGGTTTAAAATCGAAACACATTTGTTATTCTGAATGCTTGTAGGACTCTGGTGGACATTTCTAATATTTTGTAGTTATTCAAGAAGTTGATCAGGAAAATTAGTTTTGCTACACCAAGGGACTGAGCATCAGGCTGCCATATATACATGTGGTCTAATGGACTCTAATTGAGGTATTTTATTATGGTGGGACTAGCCAAGTATTTTTAGTTATAAACCTAATCTTAGATTTGGCTATATTAGGAATATTAGGAGGAAAATCTGGACTCATGAGGTAAACTAGACAAATAAATAAATAAATTCTAAGATGGAAAGAATGAATCCTCACAGATATACTTACTTACTAATGGTTCCCCTTCCCTCCAATAGTTCACCACAGATTTGTATATATGGTTAAAAAGTGGAAGGTATAATTAGAGTGAATAAATGATTAAAACAAATAGGATTTTATCTCCCTTTTTGCTTCACCAACCAAAAATCATCTCACCAACTTTTTAATATAAATACCCACAACTCACCATCATCAACACAAAGTAAACCATAATATAAACTCCTCTAAAACATTACTTTATAAATACCTCAACCATTACAAGATGGCCAAGCATTGCCTCCTACTCTGCTCCCTCTTCCTCCTCGCTACCACCGCTGCCTATGGTGGTCGCCTTGGCGGGTGGCAGCCAATAAGTAGCAGTGATCCCCACGTAAAAGCGATTGGCAGGTTTGCTGTGCATACTCATAATGCTACTTTGGAGTTTGATAGCGTGTTGAAGGCAGAACGACAGGTCGTTTCGGGCTATAAATATCGGCTTGTCTTGGCTGCGGTGGACGGTGGAGAAGGCAGGACAAAGCACTATCAAGCTATTGTGTATGAGAAAGGGTGGAATCATAAGTTGTTGTCATTTAAGCCTCTACTAAAAAGCTTTTAGTTAGTATAATGGGGAACTTGTTTGCCCAATATATGCTTCTATATATATACATGAAATAAATCAAAAGTGAAATACTGAATCTCTTATGTCTTATGTGTCTATCTTCTTCCTTTAATGCAAAACCGAGCATTTAAAGCAGGTTGAATAAATTTTAGACTATACACAACCAAAATTCTAGTTTGCTAGCCCCCTTGCCAATCTTTCATAAAGTCAGTTGTCTTACACAAGAATGTGCATATTATGTCTTAAAAGACTGAGAAATTTTATGGTGGGAACTCCCCAAGTTTAATTTGTTGTAGATCCCTATTTATGTTAACAAATTACCTTTGATTGTTCGTTCTTTCCATTTTAGGGTTTATTTATTTCTCCAATTTACCTTATAGGTTCCCCATTCATCTCCTAAAATTTATAGTATTTCCTTATTTATTGTGTATTATTTAGGAAATAAATCTGCACATTCAATATATATACTTAAATGATTTAATTATTCCTAATATAATTGAATTTAAGATCAAGTCTACAACTAATCAAACTTGGGGAGTCCCCACCATAAAATTTCTCTTAAAAGACTAATTTTGTGAGATAGTGTACAAAACTATACTTGTCCTATCTCATAAACCATAAGGGATGGACTTTTCAAACGTCAGTAATTAAAGCGTCAGGGGCAAGAAAAGTCGAGGTTTAACACAAACCATCATTTTATTACACAAAAGGAATGCTTTTTTGAACTATGAAATTCACTTCCATAGATAGCAAATTTATTGGCACCAGAGGAACATACTGGAATATGGAGGATAGAGACTTGCAACCACTAGACTATAAACTATGAAGTGACCAATAGAATGCAAATTAAGTAATGGCTGACAAAAAGTTTTAAAGATTGTACAATAGTGAAAAAAATGGTATATCCAGATGCAGAGAACGACACGAAAGACCCATGAGTACACTCACCTGTTACCCCATTTCCAAAAGGATACCACAAGAAGCATCATATAAGCTATGTTTTCTATACATCATCACACTCCTTAGTGTCTCTATTTAATCAGAGAGACACATTGGTTTCTGCAGCAACAAGGCCCTGTAAGCATACAACAATTTGCCACAATTTGTTTACTAAGAAACTAATCAATACCAAATTGTTTTCGTCCAGGTATTGAAGCCACTATGTACTGCAAAAATGGCACACAGAGTTTTCTCATTTCTCATCCCACTTCTTCTAAGAAGAGCTTACATTAGCACGATATTAATCCACCTCAACCAAAAGCCATCGCCGAGCCTGGTAACTCTAGCTTGTAACCCAAGTGGGCCTTGAGCTTTATGGTACTTGTCGGAATTCATTTTTTTGGGTGATTTCTTTGGTTTGATAAGCGAGGATTTTGAATTCTTACTAGAGTATCTATTTTTTTGGGGTGTTTTCTTTGGTTTGAGTATCTATTTTTTTGGGGGTGTTTTCTTTGGTTTGGTAAGTGAGGATTCTCAACTCTTACTAGAGTATCTATATCTATACTATAACATTAAAACTGTAAGGAAGCGTTGGGTTGTGCCACGTGGCATACCATAAAGCCCTTACACTAACCTTCCATTTTTTTATTGGAAAGTTTTTTACTCTTTAAATGTGAATGGCTTTAGCGTGTTTTGGTGCCCTCCCATCTTTCCATGAACAATCATCTTAATTCTCTATGAGTTGAACAATCAATTTTAACAAATATCATCAATTTTTCTCTATATAAATTAGACGATATTTGCCGGGCTATGAAACCCCATTAGATGATATTTGTCGGGGCACACTACCCCATTTGATTAGGACATGCTACCCCGAGAGGCATGTAGTGACTCGATATGTAGAAGACTGATGTTGATGCAAGGCACATGGTTCCTTGGGAAGGATGAGATGATTCCCACCAACCCGGAAGACAAAAGAAAAACACCCAGTCCCCATGGGAGGACGATAAAATCCCGAGCCAACACCGAGTCCCCATGGGAGGATGATAAAATCCCGAACCAAACACTGAGTACCCATGGGAGGATGATAGTATCCCTAGTTAGTGAGGATGAGATGATTCCTTGTTAATGACCCGCTAGGTGAGATGATTCTACCAAACCAATCACCCGAGTACTCCGTGGGAGGACGATAGTATCCCTAGTCAACCGAGATGAGATGATTTTTCGTTGATGACCACCAAACAAACCTGAGTCCCCTTGGGACGACAATAAAATCCCTAGTTAGCTTAGATGAGATGATTCTTTGCCAACAAAACTGTTAGAACAATAGCCCTACGCTAGAGGGGGGGTGAATAGCATTTATCGGATTAAAACGAAATAAGCAGGAAATAAATGCGGAATTAAAAAGATTGAAGGACACAAGCAATTTATCCTGGTTCACACACACACTACTTGTGTGGCTAATCCAGTCCTTCAAAAGACTCTCTTGAAGATTCCACTATCTACGTTAAGCTTACCGGTGCTTAACAAACCGTTACAACCTAGAGTTCTAGTCCTAAGAAACTCTAAACCTGAGAGTTCAAGTCACATGAACCTCAACACTCTTGCTTGAAGATACCTCACTTCAAGACTTCTCACACAAGAAGATATACCCTCTTCCTATGATTCTCAACAAGGGAACTAACCTCCCTTAAGGTGTATGAATACACAATTCAATCACTCAAACAAAGAACTCTCTCAAAGAGTAGATATGAGTTACAGAATTTAAGCTCTAAAAGGCAACTCTCAATCCTCAAAGGATATTAGCTCAATTAGGATTTGTAATGTATGTATGAATGAATAGCATGAATGTAGAGAGTTGATTGGTTGTGAATCAAAGCTGAAAATGCTTAATTTGTAGCTCTGAAAAGTCATGGAGCCGTTTGAAATCCACCCAAGAAAAAGTTTTAAACAAAACATAGTGGGTGCTAAAAGTTGTCAGCAATAACGGCCATAACATCGATGTTTAAAGGCTCAACATCGATGTTTTGTCCAGTAAATTTGAATTTTTGGACTAACGGTAACTAAAACATCGATGTTCTCAAACCCAACATCGATGTTATTTTGATTCTGTGTAAAACCGCTTAAAGCTTAATATGAAGAACATCGATGTTTGAAAACCAACATCAATGTTATTTTGTTTCTGTGAAAAACGATTAAAACTGACCATTGAAGAACATCGATGTTTATCAATCCAACATCGATGTTTTGCTCATGTAAAAATATTTTCAAATACAATGGTCATGAGAACATCGATGTTTAGGAAGCCAACATCGATGTTCTGAGCCTTCTGCCAATTTTTGGAAAATTCTTTGAAGGAAGGAACATCGATGTTTAGAAGACAACATCGATGTTATTTTGACTCGGCAAAAACAATTTTAAGAATGACTTGAAAGAACATCGATGTTATGTCTTATTTTAAAAACAACGGTCATTAGAACATCGATGTTTGGGATGCCAACATCGACGTTATTAACCTACTGCCTGTTTTGGAAACTTGTTTGAAGGCAGAACATCGATGTGCTAAACCAAAACATCGATGTTATTTACTTGGAAAACGTTTTTGTGAATGAGCAAGAATGATGTGATGCATGAACAACCTTTATCTTATTTTGAGCCAATGTCCTAGAAGAGTTGAGTGTTATACCTTGTACAATTTATGAATCTAACTCTTCTTTCTTGGTTCTTTAATCTTGTGCTCATTCACTTTGATCCTTTGCTCTTGAATGGTTTCTTTTGCTTGAGGATTGGTTTGACTTCATTTCTTTTTGCTTCATCTTTGTTATGATCTGGAATTGGTTGTCAATTATCAAAACTTGTAATGAACCATGAGTTCTAACAAAAACCACACACTGAGTCCCCCAAGGAGGACGATAAATCCTTGAAAATCTGGGATGAGATGATTCCCGACACATGGAACATATATGTCAGCATCAACATCAACACCTACTCCGTCAAATTTGAGTGTTCTGTTTGTCGTTGTTTTGTCTTCAGTTCCTAAAGACTCGTCAACGAGGGCATCTGAGAACACCCCAAATTTGATCCACTAATATTGTATTAATTTATGAATATATTATTGTTTATGGATTGATGAGATGATTCGATCCTCAGACGAAATGTGTTTATAATTTAATAGAGTATTAACATTTTATTAATTTCGAATTTTTGATACATTTATCTTAGAATTATTGAGATGATTTAATTCTGGGTTTAATGTATTTGAGGGTTTGGATTTAATGAAATGTGGGTATTTAATTGTTGTAGGCCTATTATTTATTTTTAACCCATTTGAGATGATTTTGGGTATTTAAATGAATAAGAGCCTGGACCAATTAGATATGGACCCTCCAGCAATAAAGGCCTGACAAAAGCACTGAGCTTAGAGGTTGATATGGAAAAATTGAGAGAGGAAATGAAAATTGTATTATTCCCTTCAATTTGCCATTAGTTTGTACATGAATATGGACTCTCTATTTATAGAGTCAAAATACACTATTGGTTAATTTGTGGACAAGTTGTGATGGGCCCCTTTTTCCTTGATTTCAGCCATGATTTAAGGAGCTGTCATGGCTTCTTGAGCAAGTCGTGCCTGGGAAGCTGGATGCCCCGAGGTTCCCGCCTTGAGCTGCCGTGGAGCTTCCTTGGGGAAGCCATAGGGAGGGTACCTCGGACCTAGTACAGGATGCCCCATATTAGGCTTCCATTTTGGACATATGTGGGTGTAAACTATAAATGAAGAGTGGCTTGTCATTGTTCGTTCGGTTACTTGGGCCGTCATGTGGTGAAAATTGTGGGCTCGAGGGTTTGTTGAGTCCACCAATATTTTTGGTCATATCACTAGCCCCTAAATGGGTGAACTTGGTACAAGTTCGGGCATTTAAGTTTCTCTGGCCCTTTGGATGTCACCGTGTTTATAGAACATGGTTTAGGGAAGACTGCCTCATTAAAAACCTTATCAGGAAAAACCCAATGGGATAAAAACCTGATGAAGAGAAAAAGAGTGCAGTGCTAAGAAGATTTTGAGGGTGTTACATGGTCTATGATTTCTTGAAAAATTGTCAAATGTTGATGTGGGAAATATATTGGTAAGCTTTGGAGTGGCTTTTCTGATAGGGGAACCTAACTCGGATGTTGCATTCCGATCCGGGACATATGTACCCTTTTCAGCTGCCTGAGTAAGTACTAGTTTTGTTCCCAATAAGAGGTCGACATTCTCCCAGCATTTCTCTCTTGTGTCTCCAATAGGCATGCTCTTGAGTTATTTTGGAAGCTTTCCGTTTTGAGGGTCTTCACTTTAGGTTGCTCCTAGTAGTATACCTCCAAAAGGTTTTTGAGTCAAGCTACTTTGTTCTAGATTTCTAGGAAACCTCTATTTCGGGACCCTTCTACGGGCATCATTCAACCTCAATTTTGGTCCTTCATAAGGCCTCACTTCGAACCAATCTGGAGGGCACGTGTGTTGAGTGCCTCTTACTCTTCATTTTGGAACCTCTGTACGGCCCAACTTGGGACTTTTCACGGGGTTGCAAGCATTGGGCACCTCTCTGCCTCGACCTTGCCTCCTTTAGGAGATGTGCGACTCTTGTTGCAGCTGCCCCTTATGAGATGAGCAACCAATGGGGTTTGCTGGAATTGAGAATGGATGGATCCTGCATGGGTGGCAAAGGAACTTGTGTATGTAGGCTTTAAAAAATTCTTTAAGCCTTTAAGCTTCCTTAGTGTCCTTTTAAAGTTGCAGATTGGCTTCAGGTTCCTCTTCAGGAAGAGTGGAAGCTTTGGAGATTACTCTGATTATTTTCTTCAATGCACATGGTGTTTTAAGATTCTGCTAGAAGAGCAGCCTTTAGCAAGACTATGGATGTCTTTGTGAATGGCACATGGGCCTCAAGTACCCTCAATATTGCTCCCACATGGAAATAGATGAGCGTCTCCTCGCCCCTTTTTTGGCTCCATGTTAGGAGATGGGTAACCTTGTGTTGATATATTGTCTCTTTGCATTTTGGGTGTCCTTTTGGTTTGTGAAGAGCCCTTTTAAGGTATGGGCAGCTTTTTGGGTATCATGCAGTTGCCTAGCATCCCTGATCAGGCAGCCCTAAGAAGAGAGTCTTGTAAGAGCGTTGGTTTATCTGAAAAGGATATTTGGGAAGAGACTTTAGCATCCTTGATGGGATTCGAACTTCCCTTGGACCGTTTGGAATCTTTGGGTAGCTTTTCCGTTACCAGCCCCCAACACTCAGTGTGATTGAGGTTCTTGGCCTTACAAACGTTTGGATATGGCCATAGATTTATGAGTGGAAACATGACATAGATTTATTTTTCGTGATCTTCAAGGATTCAGATGTCTTGTAGGAGTTTGTGGCTGCTTAGGACTTGCTTACAAATTGAGTGTGTGTTTCTAGAGAGCTTGCTCTTTTACTTTTGACCCTAGTTTAAAACTTTTGTAGAGTCTCGGTTCAGAATCTCTCTATGGATGATCTTTGCTGGGCACCTCTTGAGCTTTATTTTGGGACCCTTATAGGGTCTTTTCTTCGAACCACTTGGTAGGTTATTTTTGTTGGGCACCTTCCGGCCTTCATTTTGGGAACCTCCACGGGTCCTTATTTCGAACCACTCAACGGGTTATCTGTTTTAGGCATCTCCTGGCCTTTGTTTTGGGAACCTCCGCGGGTCCTTGTTTCGAACCACTCGACGGGTTATCTATTTTAGGCACCTCCTGGCCTTCGTTTTTGGGAACCTCCGCGGGTCTTTGTTTCGAACCACTCGACGGGTTATCTGTTTTAGGCACCTCCTGGCCTTCATTTTGGGAACCTCCACGGGTCCTTGTTTCGAACCACTCGATGGATTATCTGTTTTAGGCACCTCCTGGCCTTCATTTGGGAACCTCCACGGGTCCTTGTTTCGAACCACTCTATGCGTTCCCTGTTTCAGGCACATTTTTTGGTCTTCGTTGCCATAACTAGGGAATGGATGGATTTCGTTATGGTGCCTCATTAAGAGATGAGCATCCTTTCGTTTATGAGGGGCTCCATTACCAGGGAAAGCCTTTTGCGCACTTTGTGATTGTCCGACATCCTGAATGATTTGTACATGCCATATTAAGAGATGGGCAGCCTTTTGGGCATTCCACAAAAAGGTGTATGTCAAGTGTGAAGATCCCATCAACATGAAAGATTCTTGATAAGTGTCCTTGGAAAGGACGTAATTAAGTGTGAGGATTCCATCAACATGGAAAATCTCTGATTGGTGCCCCTGAAAAGGGGGTCTGTTAAGTGTGAAGTTCCCATCAAAGTGGAATAAACTCGGTAGGTACCCCTGAAAAAGGCATCCGTTTCGTGTGAAGTTCCCATCAACATGGAAGAACCTTGATAGGTACCCCTAAAAAGGGCATCCGTTAAGTGTGAAGTTCCCATCAACATGGAAGAACCTTGGTAGGTACCCCTGAAAAGGGCATCCGTTAAGTGTGAGTTCCCATCAATATGGAAGAACCTTGGCAGGTACCCCTGAAAAGGGCATCCGTTAAGTGTGAAGTTCCCACCAACATGGAAGAACCTTGGTAGGTACCCCTGAAAAGGGCATCCGTTAAGTGTGAAGTTCCCATCAACATGGAAGAACCTTGGTAGGTACCCATGAAAAGGGCATCCGTTAAGTGTGAGTTCCCATCAACATGGAAGAACCTTGGTAGGTACCCCTGAAAAGGGCATCCGTTAAGTGTGAAGTTCCCACCGACATGGAAGAACCTTGGTAGGTACCCCTGAAAAGGGCATCCGTTAAGTGTGAAGTTCCCATCGACATGGAAGAACCTATGTAGGTACCCCTGGAAAGGGCGTCCGTTAAGTGTGAGTTCCCATCAACATGGAAGAACCTATGCTGGTACCCCTGGAAAGGGTGTCCGTTAAGTGTGAAGTTCCCATCAACATGGAAGAATGTCTGCAGGTACCCCTAAAAAGGGCGTCCGTTAAGTGTGAAGTTCCCATCAATATGGAAGAACCTCTACAGGTACCCCTGGAAAGGGTGTCCGTTAAGTGTGAAGTTCCCATCAACATGGAAGAACCTCTACAGGTACCCCTAGAAAGGGCGTCCAATAAGTGTGAAGTTCCCATCAACATGGAAGAACCTCTACAGGTACCCCTGGAAAGGGCGTCCGTTAAGTGTGAAGTTCCCCATCAACATGGAAAAACCTCTACAGGTACCCCTGGAAAGGGCGTCCGTCAAGTGTGAAGTTCCCATCAACATGGAAGAACCTCTGCAGGTACCCCTAGAAAGGGCGTCCGTTAATGTATTAGTACCTTCAAAGAGGGTGCTTTTGATTGCACTCTTTCTAGTGGCATGAAAGTATCGGGTGGCCAATTTAGCCATCTCGTGAGCCTGCAAATGAGGACATTGACTTTGTGGGAAGCTCATCATATTAATATTATCATCGATAGATTGTGAATGGTATGCCTGATTGGATTCAAACTCCCCAGAAAATTTGGAATCTCTTGGTAGCCGTACTACTGCCAGCCCCCGACACCTAGAGTGTTGGTACTCCATTGTTGTGGCTTCCAGCCTTTTTAGTATTAATTACAGTTGTAATTTTTGCTTTCCCTGATCTTAAAATGTGGCTTGGATCATTTTCCATGGTCGCCAACAATATGTTTTTTTAGGATATGCTATCATCCATCTCGATGTGTATCCCTCATATGTTTGAATGGACTTCTTTCGTCAAGTATCATGATCCCGTTGTTGGATTCAATGCTTAGGGCGCTCAACGATTCGATTATAGCATCATGGGGAAGGTTCCCTTTTGATAGATCAACTATTTTTTAGGATGTGGGCTATCATGCGTTGCTCTATTGGATTGTGCTTAATCGTCAGCTTCCTTCCTTCAAGGATTATTTAGCTTGATGAGCCATTTTTAATTTATTCTTGAGAGTTGCCCAACCTGGTGCCGCAAGGTGTCAGTTCTCCAACCAACTTTGAGTGCTTTGTATTCAGCCAGATCATTAGTGATTAGGAGGAAGTTCCAGGGAGCTATAACATATGTGGTTCCCTAGGGATCCTCAATAGTTGCCCGTGCGTCTGCCTCTAGAGGATATAGGACTCGGTCGGCTTAGAGGATCCATGCTTCTTGTAGGACCTTTGGATCGACTCGTTAAATGTACATTTTGCAAGGAGATTTGCTAGAGCTTGTGTGTTGATTGCTTCCCTCCGCTTATAAATGCATTCAAAATTATGCAGGATTCAGTTTAAAGTAAAGTTGGTGAGGACTCCAAGAGTATTCGGGAGGGTCCTCCCCCTTTGGTGAAGTAGATTTCTGGAGGATCCGGATCTGGTGGCCTCCATAAAGGGCAGTCCTTTCTGTTCATTCCTATGTTATTGAATTGTCGTAGGGGTAGCCTTTGAGGCTCATCACGTGGGTCTCAGCAAAACTCAGGAGAGTATGTCGGATTGTCCTGACATCATGTTTGTGGTGTTGCCTAGCCTCTATCAGAGGCCTTTGGATTTGGTTGTGACTCGTCATTGTGTTTGGTGTTCTCAATAACCATTTTGTTATGTTCAGGCAGACGGGCACCATTCCGACAAATGTACTCAGCTAGCCTCTTCGTGAGTTTGTTGTTATTCGTTTGGGGAACCAGAAAAGTGAATTAGGGAAGCTCTTCTCCTGACCCTTCAAGTGACAGCCGTCTTAGCATTTTTATCTTCCATTTGCAATATTCTTTGTTGAGTTGCTAGACATACTCCTTAGGAACTTCTCCTACATCATGTTGGACATGAAGGAGGTGTGTTTATGCTGTCCTTTATGGGGGAAGCAAAGGTCAGGAACCTCAGGAAGTTGTGGATCTGCTAGTTATAGGAAGAAAGCTGTGGATATTGGTGGGAACTCGTCCCAGCAGCCTTGCATGTCAACGTAGAGGATGGTTTTCGTCACTTTGCAAAATATTACTTCTCAGGTTGCTTGTAACCAATGTGTGGTTAGGATGGGAGTAACATACTGGATGAAATCTGAATTCTTCTCATTCGTAGATTTCTTCGGGAAGCTCTTTAACTTCCTGCTCCAAGTTGAGGGCAGTGGCATCCTTGGCTTCGGGATCCTGTAATGAGGACCCTGTTGAGCTCGTTGTGTGTAAAATTGCTCTAGATATTGCTTCAAGGTCCTATCATCGAGGTACCTCCTTTTTGTAAACATCGCTCCGAATTTGCTTTGACATTTGCTCCTCTTCAGGAGGCCATTTGAAAAGGCTCCTTTAGGCCAACAGGTGAATTTTGGATTTCTTCGGGAAGCTCTTTTGCTTCCTGCTCCAAGTCAAGGGTGAGAGCGTCCCTAGCTTCGGGATCCTACAGGTGGGACTTGGTTGAGCTTCCACATTGTGTATGAGATTGCTTCGGGTACTGCTTCAGGGTCCACCAACCAGGTACCTCCGGATTTGCAGTGATTTTTCATAGAGATACCACAAGTATGATATCAAAGATACTATGATAATTTCAATAGTATTCACATATCAATGATAAAAATCATATAGGCATGCATGGTTATGGTCACATACCAAGGGGACATCAAATGAGCTTACCAAAGCTGCAATGATTATAACTACATGCCATGACAAGTGCGGAAATAACATATCTTTATTGGAAACACTATATAGTAATCAAATAGTCTTAATTACTACTGCATAGTGAGGGTATATATATTGCAATTGCCAACCAGAACATATGGAACATGGGACAATTAGGCAATATAATGTCAACAATTCTTACGTTGTATGCGCCATGTATGATGGGAACCATTTCAAGATATGGTCAAATTAATGTCGCCTGCAAACATGGAGTATTTAATTCCGAATAATCACATGAGATACAATAAAGTAACATATGAAATGAATGAATACTGAATTATTTTGTAAGATTATCCACTTTATGGGATATTGATGATGCATAATTTAATATTTGCAATTTAAAGTATGCATACGGTGCTCATTTTGAAGACTGGGCGAAGTGACTAACTCCAGCGCAATTCTTGAACCATTTGGTCCCGTTTGACAGTTTGGGCTACTGGAAGCTGAAAAATAATATCTCCATGCCTTTAGGCCTACTAATGAGTTTTGGATTTCTTCAGGAAGCTCTTTTGCTTTGCTTCCTACTTTGGGCCGAGGGTACAGGCATTCCTAGCTGTGGCATTTTTCAAGTGGGATCTCGTCAAGCTTTCGCTTGATTTGTGAAGATTATTCTTGACTTTTGAAAACTTTCCAGGTACCATTTCAAGGTCCCTCTCGAGGTACCACCTTCTTTGCAAGGTTCGATCCGAGGGGGTACTTATTTATTTCGACCTTTGGCTCCTCTTCAAAGGGTTTTTCGTAAGATCTGTCCTGCATTTACTCTGGTGAGGTACCACATAGGTGTCTCCAAAGTCAAAAGGCATCATTAGAACGGCATATAAAAGAATCTTTCTTTTATTTTCGCACTATAAAATATAAATATACACATTGCAATGGCAATACAACCTAATCAAGCAATGGACAGTGATAACAACTATGATTACTATGTCATGTTTCTCATGCACACTTCATATTGTGTAATCATAAAATGCGGGGAACATTTAAATATTTTTCACAGCCATTTGTTGGTAGAACTAGTGCCATGTCAGGAAGGAGCAATAGAATCAATAGGAGCTATGTTAAAATGACTATATGCGAACAAATCCTATGATGGAAATTTATTGATACGGGCATCATAAAATGCATGTACTGTATATTTTGGAGGCGTGATGCCCTTGGGCCACTGCAAATAGCATCTCTATGCATTTGGGCCAATGGATGGGCTTTGTGTTGTGATCAATATGAGGCTTAACTCATCTGGTTCCTTTTTAGTATATCCTTTTCTTCACTTTGTTGTTTCACGTGTTTGTAGGTTACGGAGGTCAAAGCCTTCGTGGTTTTTTCCCCAATGGGTTCCACCACCGTAGCTTTCAACTCCGGCAAGGCGAGGAGCGAGTTATGGCGTCCGGAGGGGGAAGATGAGCACGCAACGGTTTTGTGCATGTGCTGCGGGTACAGCATCAACGACGAGGTTCCACGTTTCGTGTGCCCAAGCAAGGGTCGTTGACGGCGATTAGATCCCACCGGATCCTCCGCATTTGTGTCAGTTGGAGTTGCAGATGAGGTCGCCGTTCGTTAGGCTTACTAACTTAGCATCGGACGGCGAACAGGATGTACATGGAGGCGCGCGATGACTGTTGCGAGCATTTCAAAACACGACGCTGACCTCGAGTGGTGGCAGCAGCTTTAGCTCCGGCATAGGTGTTTTCTCAAGCTGGTAATGAGGGTTTTGTCGGATACGGGCGGATCCGGCTCAGATCTAACAGGATCTGGTACGGGTTGGGCTGCTCAATTCGAGCGAGCAACACTCAGTGGCTGGCGGAGAGTTGGACCTCGATGGTGGCGATTCAGCTGGTCGTCCTCCTCTTCTGCAGCATTGCTTGAGCATGACAGTTGCTCCTTAGGTGGCGGCTCTGGGCTTCATCAAAATCATCCCTTTTGTGACAAGTTTGGAGGCAGTCAGTTAGCTGGGTTCCTGGCTTCAGCGAGTTGATATGCCTTCGGCCCTTAAAGATCTAGGCCCGGCGACGAGTATTTGAGGTCGTATACATCCTCAGACAGCGCCTGCAGGGCAATTTCGACATGGTTGTTTGAAATCTACGGCGGCAGTGCCGCTGTGTGAAGCAGTCGGATTCGACTCATGTTGGTTTACCCCTCTTCGGTCGTAACTTGGGCAGAAGTGCCCGATCTACCTAGATTGCAGTCCCGCAAGGCTACTTCGGTGGATGGTGATGGCCACTGGAGAGCGACTTGGCTGCAGGAAGCAGTTGGGTTCCATTTTCTTGGCAGGTTCCTAGAAGCTTATCTTTGTTATTTGCTCTGATTGCGTTGATTATTTATTGTTGGTATTGTGGATTTTGCTAAATCCAGCTCTGACAGCTCTATTCTCGACAGAGCGCTCGTCCTCTGGCAGGTGGTGGTCGGAAACTCGACACATGGTTGTTTGGAGGTTGCAGCAGCAATTAGGCCAGCAAAGTGCTTGGATCCTCCCTTTTGATTGCTTGTTGTTGATGTTATTGAACACAGGTTCGAATTGTGTGGATTAGACTACACAGATCCGGTTGTTTTCATGCTGGTTTTTTTTGTTATTGTTGATGAACTCGATTTGTTGATTGGATCGAAGTTGTTGATGCATACTTTCTTGCTTCAATCGTGTTGGTTGTTTGTTATTAGCTTTGCCTGAAATCGGGATTTGTTTCCTCGCCCTTAGAGCTTGCAGCAGCAACTTGGGTATGCAAAGAGTTTGGATTCGACTTGGTCAAATTCTGGCAGCATCCCCCTCGGGTCACGAGTCTGCTCTTGATTTTTTCTTTGCTGTTGGTTGATTGTTGAAAGCATTGATGTTGTTGGACTGAACCCGGTTGCACCTTCCTTCAAAAGGATTTCTCGCAAGGAACCTCTCGGGCTCCCACTGTGGTCACCAAATGATATGGAAAAATTGAGAGAGGAAATGAAAATTGTATTATTCCCTTCAATTTGCCATTAGTTTGTACATGAATGTGGACTCTCTATTTATAGAGTCAAAATACACTATTGGTTACTTTGTGGACAAGTTGTGGTGGGCCCTTTTTTCCTTGATTTCAGCCATGATTTAAGGAGCTGTCATGGCTTCTTGAGCAAGTCGTGCCTGGGAAGCTGGATGCCCCGAGGTTCCCGCCTTGAGGTGCCGTGGAGCTTCCTTGGGGAAGCCATAGGGAGGGTACCTCGGACCTAGTACGGGATGCCCCATATTGGGCTTCCATTTTGGACATATGTGGGTGTAAGCTATAAATGAAGAGTGGCTTGTCATTGTTCGTTCGGTTACTTGGGCCGTCATGTGGTGAAAATTGTGGGCTCGAGGGTTTGTTGAGTCCACCAATATTTTTGGTCATATCAGAGGTCCTTTAGTTTGAATTTCATCCAAAAATTCGGATTAAATCATTTCTATAATGTGTTTTTGTGTTTATGGAATATAGAGTGGAGTGAGGAGGAGGAAAACCAAATTAGGAAGAAGGCTGAGGGTAGGCTACAAGTTAGGAGTGTTTCTGGAGCTTAAAATAGGCAGAAAACATATTAGGAAGGGCGTGGGAATCAAGTAGAACCAGAATTATAAGGATCAAAATCGGGAAGGAAAGAACTATTTTAGAAACAGGTGCCGGCGGACATGGCGACAAGACCGCCAGCACCTGTCGGGCTTGGAAGGATGACCGCCAACACTTGGCGGACATCGCGAGATGACCGCCAGTGCTTGGCGGGCATCGCTCCCAGTTTTGGCAGTTTTCCGCTTATTTCCTGTTCTCTTGATTTTGGGTATTTTCTGTTGGTGTGAACACCCAAATTTGACCCATGAAAATTATATTGAGATTAGACTTCAGACATATTTGAATCATAAGAATGATGAGTTAGTCTTGGGTTGAAGCATGGATGAGGTTTAATTTTAGTAGAATTTATACGTTATAGTAATTAAGACTTTTATATGCTTAGGATTAATGAGACGATTTAATCATAGGATATGTTAAGGACTAAATTGCTAAAATGTATTTTATCTCATTAAATTTGGGCATGTTTATTTATTAAACCTAATTATATTTATTCTTGGGTTGAAGATAAATGTAAGAGTCCAATTTAATAAGGTATGGACTTTTCTTCAAAGTTGCACAACCTATTAAGACCTTGTTTGAAGACAAATTTAGCTCTGATTTTCGTGGAAAATCAGAGTTAAATCATTCCTTAATAGCAAGAATGTTTTTGGTATGATTTTGGCTGAAAATGAGGAATCAATGTGTAATTTATCAATTAGGAGATGATTGAGAGGAGTAGTAATCAAGAAAGCACAGGATTCTGGGCAGTCTAGGGGTTAATTATGCGGTAGGATCAATCAGGGAGGAATTAGGGGAGAATCGGGACCGAAAAAGGAAAGAACGGGTGATACGCTTATGTGAACACCCAAATTTGACCCACGAAAATTAATTCGACTTTGTACATGTGTAGACTTAGGATCAATGAGATGATTTGGTCCAAGGTTCAAGCATGATATGAATTTTAATTTAGTAGAATTAATGTGTTTTGATGACATAAACCTCTATGCACTTAAATCCTAGGATTAATGAGATGATTTAACCTTAGGATAAAACATGTGATAAGGTTTATTCGCATTAAAATATATTTGGGCCTTTTTATTTGTTTTTACCTAGTTATAATGAGATGATTTATTGTTGGGCTAGGAATGAGTTTGAGGGTCCAAATTAATTATTCTCCAGAGTTTGTCCAGCCCATTAACACATTTATTGCAGACCAATTTTAGCTCTGATTTTCGTAGAAAATCAGAGTTAATTATCATTTAAGTAGATTTTGTGTTTTTGGTATGATTTTGGGTGTTAAGGTGTAATCTTTTGATTATGGAATGATTTGGGGGAGTGCTAATCAAGTAATTGAGTGATTCTGGGTAGATTGGGGGTTGATTACACGGTAGGATCCAATCAGAGCTGAATTAGGGGGATCGAGGAGCAAAAAAGGAAAGAACGCACAAAACCGGGAGGGCCCGACGGTCATTACGGGATGGCCGCCAAGCCCTGGCGGTCTTGTGGCCATGACCATCGGTCATGGCGGTCATCCAAGCCATGACCGCCGGCCATGGCGGTCATGGGTGCCCAGGATCTTCGAAAATCACCGATTTTGTTTCTTTTTCGATCCCACGCGGTTTTGGACCAGATTTTCGGGCATAATCTTCACCATTAAGCAGGCCCACGCCCCTAGGCTTCCCAGAACACTATAAATAGGACCCCCCACACACATTTCAAGGGACATACAATCTTTCTCACATACAGACCCATAAGCTCTTCTTGCTTGGAGAAACTCTACTTCTCCAAGCTTAGAAATATTTTCTAAAGCAGAAACTCTGGAGGATTTTCATGGGGAGCATCAAGCAATAATCTAGCATAGAGGAATCAAGAAGAGGCTCAACCATGAAGCTAAGGAGTGGCAAGAAGGTGGGTGTAGAACTCAACCCATTGCAAGGAGCTAGAGGAGGGCTACATAAGGTAATTCTAGACCCTTTTTGATTGATTCTTAGTGATTGATTGCTGGTGCTTTTGATGATGTAAGTGGCCACTGTGTGCCATGTTTAGAACTACGTGGCTTTGACCCTGATCAGTCGGGTACGTAGGTAGTCTCGGTCTCACAACGGGATGCAAGCCAAGTCTTTTCCTCCCTCTTTTCTTTGTTTTCCACACTTGCACAAGGTGCACCTTTCTCTTTGATTGCACAAGGTTTCGACCCAACACGGATGGGTGCCTAACAGCTTCCCATCCGTGACGAACCCCCGTTCCCATATCTTTGGTTCGCCATGACCGGTTGCCTAAGGAGTCATATGAAGGTTTTTCCCAAGTTTTGCCCTTAATAAAACTTGGGTGGCGACTCCAATGATATGGGATTGACCCGAGCAAGAAGGTGAAAGGAATAGGTGAATAGGCCCAAGTGATTTTGGGTTGGGTATTCACAGTTGGCGACTCTGCTGGGGACGTAGTGGGTTTAAGAAATCTTGTGCAATCATAGAGCTTTGTGTGCCTTTTTATTTGTCATCATAAGTGCCCTGCATTCATGATGATTTTTTGTGAAGCCTTTACCGTAAGAGGGCGAGGGAAGCCAAGTCCACCACATACTTTCTTTAAGTGATGGTGGCTTGCATGAACCCATTTCTCGATGCTTAGCAATGATGGGGATTAAATGGCCTCGGACCTCACGCGATATCCATTATCACATGTGAGTAGGTCAACCTATTCCCTAGCGGCAGTCTTTTGGCCCCCAACCAGCTGCATACCCTGAGCATCTCATGCATTATGAATCAATAAGTGGTACGTGCTTTTTTATGTGATTATTGTTGTGAATTCAAGTATGTGTAAATAGTGTGCTTTTTCTTTCGATAAATAAAAAAAAAAATCAATAAAAAATACATAGAAAAGCGGGACCGCCGTGCTAACTCTGCGTAGGGTGCTATGTTGCGTAGTGTGAATTAACGGGTCCGGTAAACTAACTCTAGGAGTGTAAGTATACATGTTTAGGTCGATGTTAGATTTTTGGTGTTGTTTGCCAATTGACATCTATGTTCAGTCGGTCTACCTTGTCTTAGGGAGTTTACATTTGCATCCATTTGGCATTGCATTTCATGTTTTTCAAAGCACAAAAACGAATTCGAGCTAGGTTGTCTCACTTTTTAAATCCCCATCTTTTAGGCCTAAGTCTTCAAAGAGATGTTTTAAAAGGATAAGAAACATGTTTTGCAAATGTATCCCATCATATTTTCCACCATTTCCAAATATTTTCAAAGAAAACGAAGATTAAGTCTAGGATCCCTGATGACCATGAACTCTATCATTAGAATTGAACCTTTAGGACACCAGGGGTGAGGAGTACTTTAGTCGAAAGGGGATGGTGAAGATATTAGGGATGATGGTTACGTCACAAGGCGACGAGAAAGGGGGATAGGGAAGACATTGGGAACCATGAAGATATCCTGAGGCGAAAGGTGAGAAGAAGGCTGAGTCAATGAGGAAGCATCAACTTGAGACACCGAGGTGACTTTGGGCCTTCTCGTGATAGGAGATGTAAGCCCCATCATTTAAGGTGGAAGAGGAGAAATGGAATGACTTGGTTGGGCCTTCTCGTGAGAGGAGACGTAAGCCCCAATAATTATAGTAAGAAGGGTAAGATGAGATAACCTGGTTGAGCCTTCCTCAAGAACGCTGATGCAAGCCCTAGTGTTTACTTGTGAATTGAGCCGATAATCCAAGACAAGAGGTCGAGATGAGGAATCAAAATGAAGAACCAAGCTGACAAGCCAGATTGATGAGCAAAGCTGAGATATCAAGTGGAGACATTGCCATTGAGAAAAGGGGCAAGCCTCAGTGCCTACTTGTAAACCAAGTCGATGAGCCAAGACAATGAGCTCGGTAAAGAACCAAACAATAGGGACCAAACTAATAAGTCGAGCTGTTGAACCAAGCTGGGGTATCAAATAGGGGCATTCCTATGGAACCTTCTCGAGTAAACAAGATGCGAGCTCCAACAATTGGGGCACAATGGGGATAACGGTGAGGATGATGACCAAGGATCGGGGAGGCAGTGTGGTTGCCTTTTAGAGTTTAGAAGTCAAGTCAAGTCAAAAGAGGGCGGTATTTAAATTTTGAGTCCAACAATCAATAGTGTCATTATCTGTACTTTGATTTTCACATATGGAATAAAATTCTGGCTTCCTTATCTTTCATGTGTATGTAGCAAAGTAGGCATGACTTCATGACATTCTATTGGATCAATCTAGGGGATCATAAAATGAACTACAAAGACTTGATTCTGTGGATGTAATACCTTAACCCACTTCCCACACTTGTTAGTAACAATCTTCAAGCGCATACCCGATTTGACCTTTATACACGTACCCAACCCATCCTCCATATTCAATCCATCACATCTACTGTGAACACTTGTCTAGAAGAATTGCTTCCCAAAAATGAATCTAACTCCCGAAAGAGTACAATCTAAGTGCACTTGCTCAAAAGGGTCACTCTCCTCAAAAAAAAAAAAAAAGAGGAAAGAAATCAAAAAAAAAGAAAAAAAATGAGGAAGTGCTCTGGTGCTTGAATGTTGATTCATCTCCCATCATTGGAAAATCGGGAAGAAAGGAAGAAGTCATGACACAAGTGTTCTCCCATTTTCTTCAGCCTCCCCACCATTCTACCAAACACCCGCCATCTTCAGGCTTCCACAAAACACCCTCACCTCAAATCCAACACCACATCCACAGATACGTAGGTAACCCGGCAACGGGCTCGGTCTATTGTTGGTTTCCAGATTGATTCAATGGAAAGATTGGGGTCATTGCTTGATACGCATTGCACACTGTTGATTGTATTCAAACCTCTTTTGCAGTCATAAGGCCTCTCCTTTCGACTTGTATTTCATGGAGTTGTAGTTATCAATCGAGTCCGCCTCTCCCAAGAAGGTTCATTGTAAATTTGGTCATCAATTATCACGCATCTCCAATGGTCTCTCAATTGCACTCTGGTTTTCCACTAACCTTCATTGAAATCGATAGCCTACCTCTTCACTAGTCAACCGAATGTACCCAGCTCGAGTGGTCTTGATCCTGCCCAAAGCTTTGTGATGTCAATATTTTGTGTCTATGGTTACTACTCCCACAAAAAAAAATAATAGTAAAGAGAAAAAAAGAGAAGGGGTCCGCTAGGTTGAAAACCCAAAAGGGCGGCCTAGGCAAAAGTTAGGACAAGCCTGCTAGGTTGAAAACCCGAGAGGGCAACCTAGGCAAAAGTTAAGGCCAAAATGAAAGTGGGACAGTGGCCAATGACAACAAAAAGACACCTATATGCTTAATCATATTGCTCCGCCAATTCTCAAAGCGCTCATCAAAGGTAGACCACTTGGTTGACCATGTCATCATATAGAAGCACCTGGGCGCATTGCCTCCATCTATTTTCGAAGGGATATCTATCCACCTTTCCTTGAATGAATAATCCGTCCATCCAAAACTTTTCAACAAGAAATGCTCATCCCTGGGGGGGTCTTAGTTAGAATTTTATGTGAATGAGTCCATGGTCCTTGTGAATTCTTTTTCTAAAAGCTTTGGGAGTTTTAATGGGATAACTTACTTTTTCTCAAGTTTCTTAACTTTCACCTTAGCTCAAATGATTTTCAATGCTCATGCATCATACTAGGGGCATTCACATACAATACGTCTAGGTGGGAAGCACACATATCCAAACACGACGCGTAGAAGTAGAAAGCACTCGCATCTACGGGCACATGCCTCTAAACGCACCATGTAGGAATGAGGTTGCACTTGCATCCATACATGTGGTAGTAGAAAGCACTTGCATTCAAGAGTCAACCACATCATTGTAGAATTAAGAGGAACTTGCATCTAAGAACAAACATACAGAAGCTAGGGGCATCCCCATGCATTGAAAAGACGACACACTTAGACATGCTCATGCATCATTTACATGTATCCCTTGAGATGGTAGACTTGGTTGAGGACAAATGATCAATGGAAGTGACAACATCTTAAATTCATCACTTGATGTAGACATACATTTCCTGGGGTTAATGACTAGAGGGGCATGGCATGCCCGAATCTTTAGATGACTTTACTTGTAGAATAACGGGCATGCCACGCCCGCATTCGAGATGTAGACATTATGATCACCCACAGACCCTAGGGGCATGGCGGCAGCCGGTTTTTTATTGATGTTGGGCATTCTTGAGAAGATATAAGGCCCAAGTTTTTTAAATTGTTGTTTGTTGTCTGGGGCATTCAAGGAGATGTAAGCCCCAACTTTTGTTGATGAGTTAGGGAATTCTCTATAAAACGAGTTGTAAGGCCAAACTCTTTTGTGAAATGATACTAGGGGCACAGTACCCGAACCTTTGTTGATTATGGACCGATGAGCTTGAGAAATAGAGTAGACGTCCAGCTATGGATAAAGGGGCATGTTAAGCCTCCAATCTCAAGATCTCTTGATCCCCCTTTAGTCACTTGGCTATATCCTCATGGATAAGATCTCTTGATCCCCCTTTAGTTGCTTGGCTATATCCTCATGGATAAGATCTCTTGATCCCTCTTTTAGCAGCTTGGCTATATCCTCATGAATAAGATCTCTTGATCCCTCTTTTAGTCGCTTGGCTATATCCTCATGGATAAGATCTCTTGACACCCCTTTTAGTCTCTTTGACTATGTCCCTCTAAGAAAGACAAACGACGGTATGGAGGCGAAACACCCTGGTTGAAGTAAGAATATGTAACCAAACCCAACTTAGGGTACCGTGCCGATAGTGCATTAGAAAAAATCCCTCTAGGGTAAGGTGTTAGGACAGTAGCCCTTCGCTAGAGGGGGGGTGAATAGTGATAATCGAATAAAAACGAAATAAGCAGGAATTAAATGCGGAATTAAAAGAATGAAGGACACAAGAAATTTATCCTGGTTCACACACACTCTACTAGTGTGGCTAATCCAGCCCTTCAAGTCTCACTTGAAGATTTCACTATCTACGTTAAGCTTACGGGTGCTTAACAAACCGTTACAATATAGGAATTCTAGCCACAAGAATCCTAAACCCTGAAAGTTCAAGTCACATGAACTTCAGCTCTCTTGCTTGAAGATACCTCACTTCAAGACTTTCCTAGGAATTCTAATCTCAAGAATCTTAGACTTGCTTAAGGATACCACACCTTAAGACTTCTCACACAAGAAGATATACCCTCTTCTTGTGAATCTAATCAAGGGAACTAACCTCCCTTAAGGTGTATGAATACACAATCACTCAGAACAAAAGACTCTCTCAAAGAGCAGGTATGAGTGTACAAGTGAAGCTTTAAAAGGCAACTCTCAAATCCTCAATAGGATATTGGCTCAACAAAGATTGATTTAAATGTATGAGATGAATGCATGTAAGTAGAGAGTTGATTAGCTTTCAAACATAGCCAAAAATGCTTAATTTGTAGCTCTGAAAAGTTATAGAGCCGTTTGAAATCCACCCAGAAACAGCCTTAAACAAAACATATTGGGTGCTGAAAAGTTGTCTGCTACAACGGCAGAACATCGATGTTTTGCCTCTAAACATCGATGTTGTAGCCAACAATTTTAAATAATTGTTCCAACGGCTAGTAGAACATCGA
>JAKUCV010002982.1:141110-153782 GCA_028386065.3 Turnera subulata
ATGTTTGATACAAAACATCGATGTGCATTCTCAATTTGAGGCTTGGCGGCTCTTATTGGAACATCGATGTTTTCTAGACAACATCGATGTTTTTCAGCTACTGGTTGGAAAACCGGTGAGCTGAAAATCACAGAACATCGATGTTGCTTGTTAAACATCGATGTTTCTCCTATTGGTCCGGTTTTGCACTATCACTTAGTCTTGAAATTTGGATGCTTCGTTGGTCATTTGCTTGGAGCATCCGCAATCAAGGTACCAAAGTACACTTGATGCCTTCAAGCATACCTGCAAAACGAATCAAAAGGATTTCGGTACCCAAATCTTTTTGGGTCCTTGAAAGTGAGTAGATACATGCTGATGATAGACCTTATCTTGTACCCAGTGTCTATGCCTAGTAAAACATACCGGGGCAATGTGTCGTATCCTATTACAATAGTGACAAATGACATTTGGGTTATGCATCCTTCTAGGTTGATTATAGGTACCATATTGCCTATGTTCATGCAATCTATTATACTTGTCTTCCCTAGGTAAAATCTTGTTTTCCCTAAATTGAGTCATATGTTTCCTAGGTTTAGTATATTGTAGCCTTTCATTTTTAGCGGTGCGTATATGTGATCTTGCAACGTTAGCATTTGATCTACCATTATAAGCATACATTTTAGCATAGTGAACTTTTCCACTACTTGCATTTGGTTTGGCATTTTGAGCATATGACCTTCTATGATGAATACATGATCTTGTGTCATGAACATGTGATTTAATATGATAAGTAGAAGATGAAGCATCATGTTATGTGTCTTTGCATTAAGCACAGTAGGTTTGACATCATTTGACATATTAGATGCACCTAATCCTTCTTTTTGTGTTGGATTTCTTTGTTGTCCTAGAAGAAGATTAAGGCTATCTCTACCATTAGTAAACTTCTCTAATGTATTCTTCAAATCATCAACTTGATGCTTAAGAGATTCATTCTCTTTTCCCAACTCAACACAAGAACATACATTTGAGGATATCTTCTCATTAAGTTCATTGCAAGACATATTAAGAGCATGCTTTTCTTTTCCAAGCTCATCAATTTTGCTTAACAACTCATCCTTATCATGTGATAATAATTCTACATTATTTTCTAGGGTCTTGTTCTGTTTCTTTAAGTTCTTATTAACATTTGAAACAGAAATGAATTTACTATACAATTCACTAAATGCATCTTGCAGCTCTTCAAATGTATAATCATCATTCGAATAGGAAGTACTTACCTCTTCCGGAGATTCTTCATTTGCCATGCAACAGAGGTTGACAGTTTCATCTTGCTTGCTGTCGGTTTCCTCATAGATGACTCCCAGCATTTCCCACATCTCCTTGGCCGTTGCGCAGTGCGAGATCATTTGATAGTCATTCGGATTGACTGCACATTGGAGCATGTGTATTGCCTTGGAGTGGTTTTCGATTCTTTGGATGTCATCTTCGTTGTACCCTGCTTCCGTCCTTGTCGGAACTTGAACGCCATTCTTTATCGTTAGCCAAGCTGCAAAGTTATTGGCTTGGATGAAGATTCTCATCCTTTCCTTCCAATATGCGTAATTTGTCCCGTCAAAGAATGGTGCACGGGTAGTGGATTGTCCTTCAATGATTCCTGCATACAAATAATTTGAACAAGCCATGGAAATTTACCTCTCAAACGGTTAAGTCTTTCAGAGAGTTAGGCTCCGCTACCAATTGTTAGAACAATAGCCCTTCGCTAGAGGGGGGGTGAATAGCGATAATCGAATAAAAACGAAATAAGCAGGAATTAAATGCGGAATTAAAAGAATGAAGGACACAAGAAATTTATCCTGGTTCACACACACTCTACTAGTGTGGCTAATCCAGCCCTTCAAGTCTCACTTGAAGATTTCACTATCTACGTTAAGCTTACGGGTGCTTAACAAACCGTTACAACCTAGGAATTCTAGTCACAAGAATCCTAAACCCTGAAAGTTCAAGTCACATGAACTTCAGCTCTCTTGCTTGAAGATACCTCACTTCAAGACTTTCCTAGGAATTCTAATCTCAAGAATCCTAGACTTGCTTAAGGATACCACACCTTAAGACTTCTCACACAAGAAGATATACCCTCTTCTTGTGAATCTAATCAAGGGAACTAACCTCCCTTAAGGTGTATGAATACACAATCACTCAGAACAAAAGACTCTCTCAAAGAGCAGGTATGAGTGTACAAGTGAAGCTTTAAAAGGCAACTCTCAAATCCTCAATAGGATATTGGCTCAACAAAGATTGATTTAAATGTATGAGATGAATGCATGTAAGTAGAGAGTTGATTAGCTTTCAAACATAGCCAAAAATGCTTAATTTGTAGCTCTGAAAAGTTATAGAGCCGTTTGAAATCCACCCAGAAACAGCCTTAAACAAAACATATTGGGTGCTGAAAAGTTGTCTGCTACAACGGCAGAACATCGATGTTTTGCCTCTAAACATCGATGTTGTAGCCAACAATTTTAAATAATTGTTCCAACGGCTAGTAGAACATCGATGTTTATATTAGCAACATCGATGTTTTCATGCACAACATCGATGTTCTCAAATACAACATCGATGTTTTTTGGCTTCAGCAAAATTCATTTTGAAATCAATTATCAGAACATCGATGTTTCCAATAGAACATCGATGTTTTTCGGCTTTTGCCAAATTTTGGAAAACCTTGAAGAAATCACAACATCGATGTTTTAATGACAACATCGATGTTTTGACCAACGGTCACAAGAACATCGATGTTTTATAATCCAACATCGATGTTTTGAAGCTACTGCCAAAAAGATTAAAAATCAATATGAAGAACATCGATGTCTCAAATCACAGCATCGATGTTTTGATCGGGCAGACCATTTTTAAGTGCAACGGTCATGAGAACATCGATGTTTGGGATGCCAACATCGATGTTTTGAGCCTACTGCTGACTTTTGGAAAAATGCTTGATATTAAGAACATCGATGTTTATATCATAACATCGATGTTATTTTGGCTCGGCAAAAATCCTTTTAAAGTGACTGGAAAGAAACATCGATGTTTCAAATGGGAACATCGATGTTATGCCTAATTTTAAAAACAACGGTCACTAGAACATCGATGTTTAGGATTTCAACATCGATGTTATTTGTTGTGCAAAGGCAGGAACATCGATATTTAAGTTCACAACATCGATGTTATATGCACGGAAATATGTTATGTGATGCATGAGCAAATTTTATCTTATTTTGAGCCAATGTCCTAGAAGAGTTGAGTGTTATACCTTGTACAATTTATGAATCTAACTCTTCTTTTCTTGGCTCTTCTATCTTGTGCTCATTCACTTTGATCCTTTGCTCTTGAATGGTTTCTTTTGCTTGGGGATTGGTTTGACTTCATTTCTTTTTGCTTCATCTTTGTCATGATCTGGAATTGGTTTGTCAATTATCAAAACCTGTAATGAATGAACCATGAAGACATAGGTTCTAACATAAGGATGATAGATTTTCAAGAAAAGGAAAGTTTCCCCAAGGAGATAAATCCTGAACCTTCAGGATGAGATGATTTCCGACAACCATGGATCTGGGTTGAGATGATTCCCAGAAACCGAGGGCCAGCCCCTCATATCTCGGGATGAGATGATTCCCGAGAATCTAGAATGAGATGATTCCTAGAAACCGAGGGTCAGCCCCTAAAACCTTCGGGATGAGATGATTCCCGGAGCGGAGCATGGAATGCTTCAACCCATGGTACACACCACAAGCATCAATCATTCAAATTTGGTTGTTCTTGTGTTACGTTGTTTCGTCCTTAATTCATAAGGACTCATCAACGAGGGGCATCTGTGAAAACCCAAATTTGACACGAAAATTATATTAAATTCAACTTTGTACATGTGTAGACTTAGGATCAATGAGATGATTTGGTCCAAGGTTCAAGCATAATATGAATTTTAATTTAGTAGAATTAATGTGTTTTGATGACATAAATCTCTATGCACTTAAATCCTAGGATTAATGAGATGATTTAACCTTAGGATAAAACATGTGATAAGGTTTATTCGCATTAAAATATATTTGGGCCTTTTTATTTGTTTTTACCCAACTATAATGAGATGATTTATTGTTGGGTTCGGAATGAGTTTGAGGGTCCAAATTAATTATTCTCCAGAGTGTGTCCAGCCCATTAACACAATTCTTGCAGATCAATTTTAGCTCTGATTTTCATGGAAAATCAGAGTTAGTTATCATTTAAGTAGATTTTGTGTTTTTGGTATGATTTTGGGTGTTAAGGTGTAATCTTTTGATTATGGAATGATTTGGGGGAGTGCTAATCAAGTAATTTAGTGATTCTGGGTAGATTGGGGGTTGATTATGCGGTAGGATCGAATCAGAGCTGAATTAGGGGGATCGAGGAGCAAAAAAGGAAAGAACGCACAAAACCGGGAGGGCCCGGTGGTCATCACGGGATGGCCGCCAAGCCCTGGCGGTCTTGTGGCCATGACCGCCGGTCATGGCGGTTATCCAAGCCATGACCGTCGGCCATGGCGGTCATGGGTGCCCAGGATCTCCGAAAATCTCCGATTTTGTTTCTTTTTCGTTCCCACACGGTTTTGGACCAGAGTTTCGGGCATAATATTCACCATTAAGCAGACCTACGCCCCTAGGCTTCTCAGAACACTATAAATAGGACCCCTCACATATAATTCAAGGGACACACAATCTTTCTCACATACACACCCATAAGCTCTTCTTGCTTGGAGAAACTCTACTTCTCCAAGCTTAGAAATATTTTCTAAGGCAGAAACTCTGGAGAATTTTTGTGGGGAGCATCAAGCAATAATCTAGCAAGGAGGAATCAAGAAGAGGCTCAACCATAAAGCTAAGGAGTGGCAAGAAGGTGGGTGTAGAACTCAACCCATTGCAAGGAGCTAGAGGAGGGCTATATAAGGTAATTCTAGACCCTTTTTGATTGATTCTTGGTGATTGATTGCTGGTGCTTTTGATGATGTAAGTGGCCACTGTGTGCTATGTTAAGAACTACGTGGCTTTGACCCTGATCAGTCGGGTACGTAGGTAGTCTTGGTCTCACAACGGTATGCAAGCCAAGTCTTTTCCTCCCTCTTTTCTTTATTTTCCACACTTGCACAAGGTGCACTTTTCTCTTTGATTGCACAAGGTTTCGACCCAACACGGATGGGTGCCTAACACCTTCCCATCCGTGACGAACCCCCGATCCCATATCTTTAGTTCGCCATGACCGGTTGCCTAAGGAGTCATATGAAGGTTTTTCCCATATTAATATTATTTTTATATTCTTATTATCATCATTAAAAATATCGTCATCATCATCATCATCATCATCATCATCATCATCATCATCATCATCATCATCATCATCATCATCATCATCATTATTATTGTTGTTATTGTTATTGTCGCCATCATTATCATCATCATCATCGTCATTATCATCATCATCATCATCATCATCATCATCATCATCATCATCATCATCGTCATCATCATCATCGTCATCATCATCGTCATTGCAGATTATAGGAGATATTTTTTAAAAAATTCAAACTAGTTGCGTGGTGGATTTCTGGGCCGGATTTTTCCTTATCCATCCGGTTTTTGTGGCGGTTCAGTCAAAAACCAGGTAGGTAACGTACAGAGCCTACACAGACACTTAGATCTGATGTGTCCACCTAAGCAACTAAAACGACGTCGTTTTGGCACGAGATGACATCGTTTTGAAACACTTCCCAAACTCCGAATCCGGGCAGTCCTCCACGTCTGGAGGTACCTGACCAGGGGATCACGTTTGGCCTGTCCATGCAAAATCAGGGTATATGACCTGCCCAAAAAAATATCGGAGTATATAATTGGCCAAACCACTTTATTTTCCTGAATTTGAAGTTGCTTTTTTTGTAAGGCTCCGTTCGTCCAAGGATGACGAAATTAATGGAACAATTGTTGATCTCTTGCTGTATGCAAGTGCATTCATGAGTTCTGGTGAGAAAATTCCCCTTTGCTCCTCTCTTGTTTCCAGACATCTTGTGTTTTGTACAACTTATAATAAGATGAACTGTAGAATATTCATTTCTATTACATTAGTTGATAATTTTACCTTACTTTTGTTTGAAGGACTATACATTTTGAGTGTCAAAACTACCAAATCCAAGGAAGCTTGCTACCCTGGTTTTGGAAGAATCTATCTAGGGATGATGAGCAGGATGAGGACTCCCCTTGGTCACTGACCTTTGCTAACAACTATTGGAAGCTTCGGAATTGGCGAAACCAGGAAAGTTTTGGACCAGATTCTCCCCCAATCACTCAGCCGATTAGACTAATCAGCAACCTGGTTATGGAGTTTTAGGCAGGAATGGAGAGCCTAGCTATTAGCACATCATCACCTAAGCAATCGTGATCCGAGGACTCATGCTCGATCAATGGCACAAGCAGGATGTGAGAGGTAATGTGGCGTGTCGCATTGATACATCGAGATCCTTGTCATCAATTGGGGGATTATTCACAGATCACAATGGGAATCATTGCGTGAGAATAATTAAATTGTCAATGTCATTTGATGCTTTTTTAGCATTCTTTTAGAAATTATATATCCATAAACTCCAACTCCAGATCACCACCAATTTTTTCATCCAGTCAGACCCAATCCATGACCTTCAAGGGAGATGCCGCTGTTGGCTCTATTCCTCGTTGTTAATTTGGATAAATAGATGATTGAGATTTTAACATCTAATAGTAGACGATTCAAAATCCAATCGAAGTAACTGACTCAAAATTTGAAGACAAATTAACGCTGCATGCAATGATTCCCCAGGAAATTTGCTGATTAATCCGATTGCAGAGTCAAAAAATCACAGCTGTTTGTGAGGTGTTAAGATCACGATTAGATTCATTACCTGATTTTTCTTGCCAAACAAGAGTAATGGACCACAAGTCAATTCAGTGCCTTTCTACACTGGATAGAATTATATGGTTCTTGTTCAATTGCCAAATCTAGGACGTCAATTAAAGAATCTGTTGATGACAATCAAAGCTTTTGTTTTGTTATATTTATCGACATCCAATAGTGGTAAATGCATAGAGTATCATACTCAGGGCAATATCATAAAAAAATCCTAGTGTCTAAAAACTATTGATCCTTCAAAATCATTTTGCATGCAAAGAACTAAAAGTTTTCTCTTTTCTTTAATTGGAAATCAGAAATTAAGGGTTAGCTCAAATGTTTCATTTTGGAAGGTGGCCGTACAAAATTGTGGTAGTAGGATATGCTTTTCACATAGACGTCGCAACTTATAATGCACTTTTATCTTCAACAACCCTCAACATCCATCAGCTGATCAGCAAAAAAAATGCTCCTCCCTGATTGCTAGTGTAATCTTTATTATAAAGTATTTTTTAACAAATATTTAACTTACTAATATTAATGGCATTTTCAAATATGAAGATCGGGTGTGAAAACATTGCCGACTGTATTATGTGACTTTGCCGTTTGTTGACTGAATATATCAGGGATCAATTAGTCCATTTTTGTTTTTGTTTACGCAAGTTAGTGCTTGTCAATTCTTAATTAGAAACTTGGATGTACTCATAAACATCTTTTTAACATGGACATTTTCAAGCAAAGAATACATTGAATTCACCCAAAGATGGTCACAGTTATAGCAAAAAAAAAAATCCAAGTGAAAACATTATACCTATATATATTTGTGTCTATATATAGTCTGAAAGTCTGAGCTCTTTTGGAATTGTGGCTATATATCGTTTTCTTGCCAAACCTTGGGGGGACATCAAGTCAATTCTATCATGTCCAAGTTTACTACTAGAACATGTAATTCCTAGTTGACCATGGTACATATGCATCACGCTTTGAAACTCGTGATGAACGATAATTTTATATATATGTTTGGCACAGTGACATTATTGGATCTGCAAGAATTTGGGTTGACAACTTGGGTTTGAACCAGGATTTGGGCAGGTGAGATTTGAGAATATGTTTATAGATCACAAAAAAAGAACAATAATTTTGTAGAAAAGGGGAAAATTCATTCCGAAGTATATATATGAGAATCAACTTAATATAAAAAGTTTTGATGATGTGAGAATAAAAAAGGAAGAGAAAGAGAGGATTTCATAAAGGGAAAATTAATGTCATATTCAGGAGTAAAGAAAAGATTTGATGTCCCCGTCTTGGGTATCACGATCGTCCATATATGTGTATATGTTTTTCCAAAGAAACTTTGTCCATTCCTTGATGATGAGTTGTATTCTCAACCACACCTTTGTTCTTACTTAATACAATTCACACCATTGGCATAAAAAAAAAACATTTCTTGGTTTCTACGTGTCAACGATAATATAATAATAATCTCTAAACCCCAATACAATTCTAATAAAGCTAAATCACCGAGCCTAGATTTGTTGCTTGTTAAATGAAACTTTCTTGGAAGTGATGGTCAAATTAATTAATCAGTAGCTAGCTAATATAATAAATGATTGGTGTACTAATTTTTTAATGCAATTATCTTATAATAATATTAAGTTCTTTTACAGAAATATAGTAAATTATTTGTATTATATATATAGTACCCGTATTCAATTAATTAAACTTGAAAGAATTTCTAGACAACGACATAAATTCAACAAATAAACACATGTAGATCGTAAGCATTGACCTTTCTACAGTTAACTCAGTCAATATATTGAGTATATATATAAAAAAGAGAAAAAGTCATTGACTTTTCTACAAAGAAAAAAAAGCTTGGACAATTTGTCCTTGATAGGCGTTAATTAAGGGCATGCATAGGACACCTTTGAATTATTAATGCCACTTTTTTTTACCAAGAAACCTGAAAACCAGGGGCTCACCCTACCAAGTTTTATATCACAAAGTTCTAAAGATGATCTCACACTCCTCCCTAAATAATGCATCATATATTCTAGAGAGGCTTACCTTTCAACTTTCTAACTCTTTTTTTTTTTGTCATTTTGTTATTTATAATTCTGAATAATTGTTTTAACATCAAGTGTTTGTGTAGAGAGGGTCACCTCCATCTTCATTGACTAAGGAAACCTTGATATTGATAGCTAAAACATATTTGTTTCTGTTTATCATTCTCTGTTTTTTTTTCTAAGAGTAATATAGTTGAATTGGGTCATACTTATTATAATTAATGGTTACATAAAATCGCTATCAAAATCATGAAACTTAATTTGCACACGGAAATATGCCCACGTCAATGAAGCACCGACCCTCTAATTTTGTGCTGCTATACGACATCCACTATTGGCTACATGTAAAGGAAAAGGCAAATTTTTAAAAGATTAGGATCAATTAAATTAATTTCTTTCTTTAATTTATATATCTTTGATAAAATCGGGTCAATTCCTTACCGGTAGTGACTTAGCATATATATGTGGCTTAATTTCTAAAATTTCCTATGCAATTAATAAACGCGTTTTCCATAGCTGTAAAAAGGGAAAGAGTAGTAGTATCCTTTGTTTTCAGACAAATTCACATTTCTTTACTTTGAATAGTAGCTTTTGTCAAATAAAGTTTATTGGTCACTGTTTGAATCTTGAAAGTGTCAAAAAACAAGGATAAATCTTATGTTTTGAAAGGATGAAGAGCAAGCAACTTCTTTTTATAAATAGCAACATCAAGGATATGCTCAAATCAATAGAAAGCCAGGAAAATCTTGGGTAAACACATAGTATATAATAACTAAGCAAGAGAAGTTTCTTTGTGGTTGTCTCTGGAGAGAAGAAGTACAGGCAAACCATGGGATTGATGAAAATGGGTTTGATGTTAGGGTTTTTAGGGTTTATGCTCCTGGATGGCCTTGTCCTTTGCATGGCAAAAGGCAATACGTATCTCTATGATTTGGTTGTAAGTATCAACTTAATTAGCAAAAATATTTTCCTTTTCTAGACTAATGATGCTATTGATTTTCAAGTGATGAGGGTGTGTGTGCATATATATACACCATAACGTAACTGCCTAAAGCAATGTACAATAATAGTATTTTTGCTTCACTTCCCTTTTGAAGTTTACGATATGTCATACTCATCTTTTTTTGTTTACTTAAAATATTGCAGTTAGAAGAAAAGACACAATTTACAAGGTTGTGTGAGAGCAAGACTATGCTCACTGCGAATGGAAGTTTTCCAGGACCAACCATAGAAGCATACAGAGGAGACACCATTTATGTAAATGTGCACAATCAAGGAACTTATGGAGTTACAATTCACTGGTATGGTTTATTTAATTATTGTTGGATATATATGTATGTAATTCTTTAAAAAAAAAAAACAATTATACCGTTATAGAAACATTGGTTAGATAGGAATCTCCCTCTTTTTCCAAGTTTGACTACAAAGTCCATTTTTCTAAGAAGGGTAGGTATGGCACATGAACTTTATTAGACAAGCAAAGGGAAGAAAATGAAGAAGAAGAAATTAATTTTTTTTAGTCGAAGAAGAATAAATTAATTAGCATTTATACGACCTCGAATTAGAATGGTCAAACGAATGTATTATATATGCAACCACTATATGTGTCGCATCAAAATGTGATTATTATGGATTTGGATTCTCTCCTGTACAGTATTCAACAGGAGAGATCCTGTTAAATAACTACCGTTGATTTGTTTAATCAATGACCCTAAAATGTAAAGTAAAAAAAATTAAAAAAATTAAATAAGGTAAAAATAAATTCTCACCAATGATTTTGAAAATCATGGCCACGATTCAACGAACAGGACATAACTTTACAGGAGAAGATCTCAATCCGATTATTATTGGTTTTACTTTTATTTTTTATTTTTTTTCCTATCTTAACCTTATAGAGAATTGAATGGCAGGCATGGAGTGAAGCAACCAAGAAATCCATGGTCAGACGGTCCTGAAAACGTCACACAATGCCCTATTCAACCTGGCAGGAATTTTACTTATGAAGTTATATTATCGGACGAAGAAGGAACCTTGTGGTGGCATGCACATAGTGATTGGACAAGAGCTACAGTCCATGGCGCCATCATCATCAAACCTGCTCAAGGAACAACTTATCCATTCCCTGCTCCTGACGCGGAAGAAACAATAGTGCTTGGTAAACCAAAACATTAATTTCAAACAACTATATATTTTTTCTTAAAATATTTCCATCTTTTTTCTAAGCCACAATTTCTACAATTATGCCATATCTTAATTGTTTTTATAAAATGTCTTTGCAGCATCTTGGTTCAAAGGTGATGTAATGGCCATACTTGGCCAAGTAGCACTTGGTGCTGGCAATCCAGGCACATCCAATGCTTATACCATCAATGGCCAACCAGGAGATTTATATCCATGCTCAATGGGTAAGTTAATACGTTTAGTTTAATTATTTAACGACTTATCCTTCAGATTAAATATAACCTTACCAACCTTACTTGGTGTCATCAAACCTTAATCTAGGTCTGTTGATGTCCCTCCTGTGCGGAAGGGAAAAAAAGACCTTAACAAAACTTTCAATTCATGGTTTATAACATATCATGAATATAATTAACTTGATGGTTCTTGTGTTCGTTTCAGAAAACACAACCCGGATTCGAGTAGACTCTGGCAAGACATATCTTTTCCGGATAATCAACGCAGTGATGAACGAAGACCAGTTCTTTGGAATTTCAGGCCACAAAATCACTGTTGTTGGACAAGATGCAGCATACATTAAACCCTTTACCACAGATTACATAATGATAACACCAGGACAAACAATGGATGTTCTGGTGAGAGCAGACCAGACTCCTAGCCAATATTACATAGCTTCTACACCATTTTCTGATCTTGGTCCCTTTGATAACACCACCACCACAGCAATACTTCAATACAGGGGCAATTACACTACACCCTCTACAATTCCATCCCCTACCCTGCCAGCATTTAATGACAGTGCAGCTTCAGCAAGATTTGTTGCTCAGCTAAGGAGCTTGGTTACTAAAGACCACCCCATCAATGTTCCTAGAAGGATCAACCAACATGTCTATGTCACCGTTTCCCTAAACTTTCTCCCGTGTCCCCCTAATCAAATATGTTTGCCAAATGGATTTAGGCTGTCTGCTAGCATGAACAATGTGAGTTTCCAGTTTCCACGAATTGATGTACTGGATGCCTATTACAGGTAACATTTTTTTCTGGAGAAATTTTTTTTTTTCTTAGTTGTCATTTTAACTGGGTTTTCGACTTTCAGAAAAAAATAATAAGTACTTACTTATTGTCTTCTCCCTATGCAGCAATATAAATGGAGTTTTTGACAGGGATTTCCCAAGTCGGCCGCCAAATTTTTTCAACTTCACAGATCAAAATATGACAGGAGTTTCAATGGTAACTGCCACAGGGACAAAAGCAAAGTTACTAAACTATGGTGATGCAGTTGAGGTGGTCTTTCAAGGGACCAATTTCGTGGGAGCAATTAACCATCCTTTGCATATACATGGATACAGTTTCTACTTGGTTGGAACTGGCACAGGAAATTTCAACAATGTAACTGATCCAAGATCCTTCAATTTGGTTGATCCACCACACATCAACACTGTTGCTGTCCCCAAGAATGGATGGGCTGCTGTCAGATTCTATGCTACCAATCCTGGTAATTTTCATA
>JAKUCV010002983.1:4157-16941 GCA_028386065.3 Turnera subulata
AAATGAGCTGACTTGGTCAACCTGTCAACAATGACCCAGATGGCATCATGTCGACCCCGGGTCCTTGGTAACCCGATCACAAAGTCCATAGTGATATGCTCCCACTTCCACTGCGGAATAGTCAAAGATCTCAACTTGCCGGCAGGAGCCTGATGCTCGGCTTTCACCTGCTGACAAGTCATACAACGAGCCACAAACTCCGCAACATCCTTCTTCATCCCGGGCCACCAATAATGACTCTTCAAGTTCTGGTACATCTTGGTGCTACCAGGATGCATAGCATATGGCGCATTATGCGCTTCATCCATGATCCATCTCCTCAAATCATCGACATCCGGAACACACAACTGATCACCGGTCATCAAAGCACCATCCTCCCGGACATAGAAACTAGAACCCTCCCCACCGAGAGCCTTATCCCACAACTTTGCTAAATGAGGATCACCATACTGCAACTCCATGATCTTATCCCGCAAGGTCGGCCGGATGCTCAAACTGGCAAGCAACGCCCCTGTAACATCCACCTCCAACTGCGCATCCAACGACCTCAGCTCCACCAGAGAAGGCAAAGCATAAGAAACTGAGTCCTCATCCGCAGAAGCCACTCTCTTCCGGCTCAATGCATCTACAACAACATTGGCCTTGCCTGGATGGTACTCGATAGTACAATCATAATCCTTCAGAAGCTCAATCCAGCGTCTCTGCCTCATAATAAGCTTCCTTTGGGTCATGATGTACTTCAAACTCTTGTGATCTGTGAAAATCCGACACTTCTCACCGTACAGATGGTGTCTCCAGATCTTCAGGGCAAAAACCACAGCAGCTAACTCCAGATCATTGGTCGGATAGTTCCTCTCGTGAGTTCTCAACTGCCTGGAGGCATAAGCAATCACCCGACCCTCCTGCCTCAAAACACATCCCAAGCCCAAACCAGAAGCATCACTGAACACCGTGTACTCCACTCCGGGTCTCAGAACAGTCAAAACTGATGCGAAAGTCAACCGACTCTTCAACTCCTCAAAACTCTTCTGACAACGGTCATCCCAAACAAAAGTACAGTCTTTCCTCAACAGCTTTGTCATGGGACCCGCTATTAAGAAAAACCCTCAATGAACCTCTGGTAATAACCAGCAAGTCCAAGGAAACTCCGTATCTCCGATACACACTTCGGTGGCTCCCAATCCATGACTGCCTTAATCTTGGCCGGATCCACGTTAATGCCTTCACCGGATACAATATGCCCAAGAAACGCGACCTTATCCAACCAAAACTCACACTTGCTGAGCTTGGCATAGAGTTGTTCCCCTGTCAACCTCTTCAAAACCTGTCTCAAGTGGTCCTCATGTTCGGCCTTACTACTCGAGTAGACCAGAATATCATCAATGAACACTACCACAAACCGGTCCAGAAATTCATGGATGACCTGTTGCATCATACACATGAACACTGCCGGTGCATTCATCAGACCAAAAGGAACAACTACAAACTCATAATGACCATCCCGAGTGCGGAATGCAGTCTTCGGTATATCTTGCTCTGCAATCCGAACCTGATGGTAACCAGATCGCAGGTCAATCTTGGAGAACACAGTTGCACCCTGCAACTGATCGAACAAGTCATCGATCCTAGGAAAGGGATACTTGTTCTTCACAGTCACCTTGTTCAACTGTCTATAGTCCACACACATCCGCAAACTGCCATCCTTCTTCTTCACAAACAAGACCGGAGCACCCCAAGGTGAGATACTCGGTCTAATGAAACCCTTATCCAACAACTCCTCCAGTTGTTTCTTCAACTCCTGAAGTTCTGTCGGAGCCATTCTGTAGGGCGGTATAGAAATAGGTGCAACTCCCAGTACCAAGTCAACTGTATACTCCACCTCCC
This sequence comes from Turnera subulata, assembly GCA_028386065.3. Classification (NCBI taxonomy): domain Eukaryota; kingdom Viridiplantae; phylum Streptophyta; class Magnoliopsida; order Malpighiales; family Passifloraceae; genus Turnera; species Turnera subulata. The sequence continues at coordinate 6,042 of JAKUCV010002983.1, forward strand.
GCTCCGGAGGCAACCCAGGTAGATCATCAGGAAACACATCAGGAAACTCTCGAACAATTGGAATATCCTCCACTCCAGGTACTGGTACCGAAGAATCGACCACATGAGCTAGAAAAGCATCACAACCCTCTCGGATCATCCTGAAAGCTTGGATGGTCGAGACACAACACGTCGATAGAGCTCTTCGCTCTCCAACGAACACCAATCTACGCCCCAATAGAGAAGACAAAGACACTTCCCTGGCCCGACAATCAACTACTGCCTGGTGTCTGGACAACCAATCCATGCCTAAGAAAACATCAAACTCTCCCAAGTCCATGACAACAAGATTAGAAGGGAAACTCTCACTATCATACTTTATTGATACATCTCTACAAACTCGATCAGCAACTACTATATCACCTGTGGGTAAACGAACTCTCAGGGGTCTACTAAGATTATCATTTTCTAGGTTATGAGTGGTCATGAATGCACGTGATACAAAAGAGTGTGTTGAGCCAGGATCAACTAAAGCATGTGCAAACTGACCAAAAACCATAAATGTACCTGCTATAACCTCTGGAGCATCAGCAGCCTCCTCCCGGGTGATGGCATAAACCCTAGGAGCTGCAGCAGACTGAGTCGCACCCTAGCGGTTCGGAGCTCCACAACCCACGACCTCGACCCTGCTATCCGCCACCCCTGTTCAGACCAAAAGAAACAGCACCACTGGCCACAGAACTCTGTACTGTATACTAGGAACCACTACCACCACTATCCTTAATCCACTTGTAACAAGATGACTTCTGGTGTCCAGGCTTATTGCAATACCAGCATGTACCCGAGACTCGTGCTGAGAAACCCCGTCCTTGAGAGCCAGACTGATAGGACCATCCTCCCGAGGATCTGCCTTGTCCACCCTGATAACTCTGCCCTCGGGACTTCTTCGAACCTAGGTAAGAAGAACCCTGACCACCCGAATAATCCGCACCTCCGGCATTAGAATACTACCTCTTCTGTCCTGAAGCTGATGACTGCTTCCTCTACTTGGCTGTCCGAGCCTCCTTCCCGATCAACTACACTCTCTCAGCATCAAAAGCAGCCTCACAAATTGCCTCCCAAGTCTTGTGCCCTCCACCAGCCACAGCTAACGCCAACTCTGTACGTAAGCCGTTAACTAACCGCCTACACTTAGTCACCTCATCAGACACAAACTCCCTAGCATACGAGAGATGGATGCTGAACCGGATCCTGAAAGCTGATACCGACTCATCTAGTCCCTGCTTCACCTCAAGAAACTGCTTCTTCTGCTCCTCCAGAAAACCAACAGTGAGAAACTCCTTGTAGAATTTCTCCTTGAAATCCTCCCATGGCATCTCCACAGGCTTTGGTAGATTGGCCACAAGTTCCTGCCACCATGTCAATGCATAACCCGAGAACTTGTGTGCCGCAAATCGAGCCCTCTGCTCAGGTGCACAAGTGAACTTCTCCAGAACATTCTCCACCTAGCGGAACCAATCATCAAACTCCTTGGCTTTGCCCTCTTCACCTGAGAATTCCTTCACTGCTGACTTATCCATGTGTTTGTAACCACTCTCCATACCACCTGCCGCAGCAGGTGCTACAGGCTGGGCACCCTGCTGCTGCTGCTGAAACTGCTGCCACTGTAAAAAGGCCTGATACTGCTGGACCGCTGGGTCCACAACAGGTGGTACGGGTGGCACAACATTCTGTCCTCCTCCAGCTACAGCATTATTCCCTGCTGCATCATTGTTCCCCTGACCAACGGGAACATGCATCACCGACACATTGTCGAAAACATGAGTAGCGGCGTCATCCTCAGCATTGTGCTGCCCCTGGTGATCCATATCAACGCCAATATGAATGCAAATGAGTCAAAAACACTTTTAAAGTCATAAATCCAGAAACAGGCTTAAACACAGAATTCACTTTGAAAACAAAGTTTAAAACACTTTTAAAACAAAGGATTTGAAGCTTGCTCCGCTACCAAGCTGAAACACCCGTGTCCCAATTTTACAAATAAAATACTTAATCGAAAGGAATTTACCAAAATGGCTCTAAAACCCAGGACACAAAATCGAATACCAAAACATTATCCAAAAATCTTTTTTAATCCCAAAACAAAAAAAAACAAACCGGCTTAACAAGCCATAAGTCAACCCGGCATCCTGCCGAAACATCATCAAACATCAAATCCCGGCAACCCGCCGATAAAGTAATCAAAACCAATAATGACATCTCAACAAAATCCAATGCAGCGGAAGATAAAGACAAAATAAAACCAAAAGTAGAGAATGATATGCAAGTCGGCTCTATGGATCCAACCGGGAGAAGAGGCACAGCTACCTGCTGGGATATCCATGTCCGTACTCCGGAAAGGAAGAAAGGAACTGCACGCTAACTAAGAGTCTGAAAAACAACGTTGGCGATTATGTGAGTCGCCTACTCAGTGAGCAGTATAAATCTAATTATGTAGGTGTGCAAGCAAGTTCGAAAGGAAAGTAGAGAAACAAGACAAGTATGCAAACATACAATAACCAGTACTAACAAGCCAACCACATATAGCAAACAGTTTGTATTTTTCATCTGTTGTGAGTTAAGTTTTCTTATTATGTTTATTATTCAGGGCCCTCTACTGTGTGCGTCGAGCTAGGTCCCGTCTCATGAGACAACCAGGCATAAGCCCAATATAACCAGGCACGAAGCCCAAACATATCCATAGAGAGAGAGAGAGAGACAGAGAGAAAGAGGGAGGTAGAAAGGGGGAGGTAGAAGGAGGGAGGTAGAACCGGTCATCACAGACCCATATACTAAACCGCATATACCATGCTATCCCGCATGCAAACCCGAGGGGTATCACTTCCTGCTCGAACCTGTTAGTAATATGCCCAAAAGCCAATCAATGGATGATTATAGTCATGTATATACATTAAGGTTATTCCAATAAATATGATTATGAGATAATCGCTTGCACATATTTATAACCTTAGAATACTTTGTATTCTTAAAATGTCCCCAGTCGATTATTATTATGGATTAATACGAGCAAACCAACACCAAGTGGGACTCAAGAAGGTGGTGACGCCATTAGCTTTCCTCAAGGACCAGTCACAAGGGCTCGATTGAAGATGATAAAGAATCGCATGCTACATTATGCTCAAGCTTGGGTCAATCGAGAATTACAAGAGGAAAAGTTGGACAAGTTTGGAGATGAATTTAAAGAGATTCCTAAGTTTGTGAGCATTTTGAAGGATTCAAGTCAAAAGTAGCTGTTTTTTACCGTTCAACCGAAAGTTACTGTCCACGCCGGAAATTACTATTCATTGCCGGAAATTACTATTCACTACCGGAGTTTACTATTCATTTTCAGGTTGGAAAATTCACTTTGGATCTAAAGATTCCCACTAGTGTGGTTGGTGTTAGTGTGGTTGGTGTGGTTGGTGTTAGTGTGGTTGGTGTGCATTAAAGAAAACAAAAGATGTTTAGTGCTTGTATTTTCAATTCAATCCTTTGCTTTTTGGCTTCTATAAAAGCCAACCATGTATTAAGTTTGAAATCAGATTATGCATGATGATTTGAGTGTTTATAAGAAAGCTGAATGCTTATCTTTGAAAGAGAGTGGTTCTTCTAGTTTTTACTTCAAGGATTGAATTCAACTTATCAAGTAAGTTTTTACTTGTGGCGTTATTTCAATTCTCTCATACTCTTTGTTACCAATTCCTTGCTGTTTTAGGGGTGAAGAGTTCTATCCCGGTTGATTGAATTTGGGGTCGGGGACAAACATTGATTCGGAGGTGATTCTAGCTTAGTTCTAGGATTGTTGCCGTATCATCTTTGGTAGCGGAGCCTAGGAATCAATTCAACTACGTATCTTTATTTTTCTGCTCTTTCAATTCCAAGTTTTTTGTTGTCGGGTACTGTTCATTACTATTCGGTACTGTTCATTTCACCTACTGTTCATTACTGTTCTCGTACTATTCACGTTTTTACTGTTCATACCTTTTTACTGTTCACGCAAAACAGTAAAAGTAAAAGGTAAAAAAATTGGTTACTGTTCACGAAGTGAAAAAAAAGAAGAAAAAAAAAATATGAAAGAGAAAGAAAGTGTTATAGTTGATCTTTGTAAGTTGAATTATTGATTACCTAGATGTGGATTTCTTCCTTACATTCGTATTATCTTGCTGTCCAAATTTCTTTTAGCTTTCCTTATTGAGTAATTCTTATTTCTTATTGCTCAATTGATACAAGAATCGTCACTTACAATATTGTTCTTCTTTGTGTGTGCTTATCTTTCTTTGCTGGAATTGATTGTTGCCTCTAGAATTTGTGTCTAAATCTTCATTGCAGGTTGTTCCTCTGCTTCTTGTTGAAATTTTCGTTGCTGGTTTCTATTTACTTGGTTGGTTGTGATTGATCCGGAAAAGTAAAAACTGTGATAGAATCTTGAGTGGTAAAAGGCTGAGTGTGTGCACTAAATTTTGAGAAGAAAAGTCGAATTTGAGTGAAACACGAGTGAACACATTCTGTTATGAGTGTAAACACGTGAGGGAGTGTGTGAGGTGTTTTCTACTAACAAGTTTTTGCAGGTTGATATCATGGAATATTTTAGATGTGGTAGAGGAGGTTAGAGGATGGATGCCAAGAAATCAACTCCTGTGCACTATAGCTATGATGAAGATGAGTTTGATGGAGTATGGGGACATGATAGATTTGGAGAAAGAGGAGGATGTAATAAAAGAACGTATAGAAATCAAAGCTTTGATAGGAGAGAAGGAGGAGCAAATCGTGTTGATAGGGATGTTGGAAGCATTCAATTGAAAATTCTGCCTTTCTGTGGCAAGGATGATCCTTAAGCATACTTGGAATGAGAAGAGAGTGGAGAAGCTCTTTGACTATCATAACTGCTCCGAAGAAAGTAAGCTAAAACTAGTTGTTGCAGAATTTAGTGATTATGCATGTGTTTGGTGGCATCAATTTGTTTTAGAGAGAAGAAGGTATGGAGAAGAGCCTATCCGTACATGGGCTGAATTAAAGAGGATTATGAAGAAGAGATATACACCTAGTCACTATTCAAATGAGCAACAACAAAAATTTCTGACTAGGAGAGAAGAGCCGATTTCAGTACATTATGATGACTATGTGGATGACTTTTACGATAAAGAAGAAGAAGGGTGGCACCGCGTGGAGCATGGTGGAAGAAGGATTCGACAAGATAAAAGGCTAAAGGAAAAGGAGTCTATTCTTGCACGCCAAGAACGGTCGCATCAGATTTACCAGAAGATTAGATGGGAGGAAGAATTGAAAAGGAAAGATAAGCTTGAAATTCAGGCTGAAAAGCCTCAAACTACTTGTGAGATTGAGGAGAAGGTCGAATTGCAGAATTTGAACGAGAAACTTCCACCTGAATTGCAACAATCTGGTGAAGTAGAGAAGAAGGCTGAGAGCCTTACAAAAAGTGAGAAAGAAAGAGAGGAAGAGAGTCTTGTAAAAGGAGAGCTGAAAATAAAAGAAAAGGGAAAGGAAAAAGTCGACTATGGAGAAGTGAAATGGGTGAAAAAGTCGATATTGTTGAGAAAAAAATAGAGAGAAAAGAGAAACAAAATCTATATGCAAAAGAGAGTGATATGAGGGTTGTTTGTAAAGAAAAGAAAGGCATGTTTGTACTCTTGTATTATGATGCTTATCTTAAGGGATCTAACCTTAACCCTTGTTTTTCTAGTTTTGTTGTTTCTTTGCAGATATTGGGGGATGCTTTCCCTAAGGAATTGAAGACCCTTGGAGAAATTGAGTCCACACATGGGGCGCCAATTACAATCAAAAGGGATCATCAGGTTTTAAGTTCCTATTCTGTGACTTTAATGCCTAAATTGGACAACATGATGAGTGATTAATATTGTTGTTCTATTGATTATCATCCATATAAGTTACTTGTTATGCCTATTTTTGTGGAACGAACTAATGCTTGTTGCAAGTTGATTGATCCGGGAGGAGAATTGACGCTGTTTAAGGGAGTTGAGCATCAATTTGATCACAAGCTTGGAACGCGTAGTCTATTGCCAAAGATGAATGGGAAGTGGCAAATGAGTGTGGATTGCCGAGATGAACAATCACAAGTAAAGCATCGATTTCTTTTGTCTAATGAATGCATGACTATGTTGGTTCAATTTTATAGTGTTTGTATGCATGTGTGTTTAATTAACTTGCTTGATGAATGCATATGTGTAGGTTTGGTAGAATTTTTGATTGCATGTCATGAGTTGTTTCTTATAGTTTGCATTCAGTTTGGTATTATATGTTTTAAAACTTGCAAACTAATTCGTGTTGAGTGTCTTATTGCATGCTTGATTTCTGGTAGTAATATGCGTGTGGTTCTCGCAATATCTATTGATTTCACCATATGTGATGCATATGTTCCAATAGCATTCTTTGATGCATGTGTTCCATTTGCATTACATGAAGTTGGACAATTACATATTGATTTTCATGAATCTAGGGATATTACACATGTTATTTACAAGGTCCATAGAATTCTGAATTTTATTGCAGGTCATTCATTTGATGATGTTTTACATGTGATCTGTTTGCAAAATGTGAATTTACTTATTAGATATGTAGATCTCACATTGCATGGATTATTCGCATTTAGTTACTGCATATTGTTGCATAAGACTGCGAGTTGTTACTTGTTATTAGATGTAGTACGTGTTGATGGATTTGTTTATTTCAGATTGAGTGTTGCATATGTTATGTTCATCTTACGTTTTGATGCTTTGCATGCTGAGCCTGTCAAGATCTTAAAGGATGTCATATATGATGAAGTTTCGTTCTATTTCACATTGTTGTCGCACGGTAATCCTAGGATATTCATGTTTGATAGAGGCCCTAAGTTCTTGGATTATTGTTCTTGTTTTCAAGCTAGTAGTTGTTTACCACTTGTTTTCTGGTTATTTGTTTTACTCCTATTTTTTAAGAGGAATGCACGAGCTGATTCCGAGAGCAACAAAATGCCATTCGATGCAGGAGTATGGGATTGGTTACTCTGTGACTTTGAAAGGGTCAATGACATTGCCTACACGGTGGATTTGATAGGTAAGTATGGAGTTAGTATGGCCATTATCGTCCCTAATGTAGCTCCTTTTGATTTTCTAGGTTTTGATTCGAGGACGAATCATTTTGAGGAAGGAGGGAATGATACGAGCAAACCAACACCAAGTGGGACTCAAGAAGGTGATGACGCCATTAGCTTTCCTCAAGGACAAGTCACAAGGGCTCGATTGAAGATGATAAAGAATCGCATGCTACATTATGCTCAAGCTTGGGTCAATCTGGAATTACAAGAAGAAAAGTTGGACAAGTTTGGAGATGAATTTAAAGAGATTCCTAAGTTTGTGAGCATTTTGAAGGATTCAAGTCAAAAGTAGCCGTTTTTTACCATTCAACCGAAAGTTACTGTCCACGCCGGAAATTACTATTCACTGTCGGAAATTACTATTCACTTCCGGAGTTTACTATTCATTTTCAGGTTGAAAAATTCACTTTGGATCTAAAAATTCCCACTAGTGTGGTTGGTGTGCATTAAAGAAAACAAAAGGTGTTTAGTGCTTGTATTTTCAATTCAATCCTTTGCTTTTTGGCTTCTATAAAAGCCAACCATGTATCAAGTTTGAAATCAGATTATACATGATGATTTGAGTGTTTATAAGAAAGCTAAATGCTTATCTTTGGAAGAGAGTGGTTCTTCTAGTTTTTACTTCAAGGATTGAATTCAACTTATCAAGTAAGTTTTTACTTGTGGCGTTATTTCAATTCTTTCATACTCTTTGTTACCAATTCCTTGCTGTTTTGGGGTGAAGATTCTATCCCGGTTGATTGAATTTGGGGTCGGGGACAAACATTGATTCGGAGGTGATTCTAGCTTAGTTCTAGGATTGTTGCCGTATCATGGATGGGTTGTAATAATAAATTAAGACTAGCGTGTGTTGAGAATTATATGAGATATTAATTCTATATACGGGTACAAGTTAGAGAACTTGTGGACTGGACCGACCCACATAAGAATGCTACATGGAACGTTATATGATTGTCATTAGCGGTTCTTATATGTATTGTCCTTAGACCTGTGATCATCAAGGTTCCCAACATATGAGTCGTATACTTTGATATTACTCTTGGCTATTTCGTAAATGAGTAGACTTAGTGTAATCATTGGGTATATGATAAATGTGTAGTGGGTTTTGTATGATCCAGAGGGGATTCGTCCAACCCATATAACAGGTATATTATCGGATGGTTTCTTGATAGAGTTGAACTGTAAATGCACGGCCGTGCTCGGATTATGATATGGTGATATCATTAGTATCCGCTTTACACAGTTAGCTCGAGGATCAAGAAACCGAGATTAAACATATGCGAGAATGACATATTCCATGTCCCATGTTTAATCTAGATAATGGGACGAAGGGACGATGACATGTTTCCGAGGCATATTGAATCAGTACTGATCTTGTCGTTCGGGTAGCAATGATGTGTTGCTAGATGCCGCTCTTTGCTTATAATTATAAATGAGTTTACAATTATTGTTGGATGTTACAAGTGCCTACAGGTTCACACACTTAGAATTGTTGATTCGAGCAGCTGGTTGAACCGTGGTTGGACCATGGTTCGACCAGGTGTGGTTGGACCGTGGTTGGACCAGGGTCGTTTTGGGCTGGTTTGATTCAATAATTGTCAGAATTATTGAGCCACACCTGATTGCTTGTGATGTGTAATCCCATTAGTGCTTAGTGGTAGACAAGATAATGGGTTTCTTAATCATGATGGGCCATTATGTTGGCCATTACCATAAGCACTAATTGAGTGGCATAATTAGATTATGCTTTGGGTTCTTGGCTAATGGCATTCTGGTTTTTGAGAGCCTTGAGAGTGTTTTTCAGACCAGTAAGAACACACAGAAACACTCACACATTCTTTGAGAAAGAAAGCAACACCACATAGCTCCCGGATTTCCGCAGCTAGCACCGCGTTTCGGGAGAGCTCGAGTTGGTCATCGTGTGACGATTTCCAGTTTGACATCACGGTTCGTGTGGATACCGTAGAGGAGCAGGATATCCTTCCAGCTCTAGCTGATTCGGTTCTTCAGTTAGGTGAAAGATCCTAACCGTTTCAGGTATGTTTGTTTTTGTTATTCGGTTTAGCTACCCTTCACTTGGATCCTCCATGTGTATCCGGTTTTTTTCCGCTGCATATGTTATTGGATTTGATTGTCAATTTGCATGCCCGGATACTTACAATGGTATCGGAGCCTCTTGTGAAGCTCTAAACTAAATTTAAGTGCATATGTTGATATGTTCATGCAAATATATATGATGTGTTATATGTGATGTAGCATGATCATTATATGTTGAGTTCATTATATATATGTTGATGTTGGTTTGTTTCAAAAGTGTTTTGACAACAAGAACTTGATTGGTATGTGATATCAATCAAGGAGTAATTGGCAGTAAGTCGAAGGGGTTCGACAAAACGAAAATCGATTGTCGGTTTTCGGAAGGAACGATGGTCGTTCTAGTGCTGCAGGGCCAGGACATCGATGTTCATAAGATGGATATCGATGTCCCCATGAGGATTTGCCTTGGCCGAGCCTGTTCTATGAAAGGTTGGCCTTGGCAGATTCACATGAACATCGATGTTCATGATTGAACATCGATGTCCAAGAGCCTTGTGAGATTGGTTTGAGATTCCAGAGACCAAATAACATCGATTTTCACTTTATAACATCGATGTCCTTGTGTTCTAGAGTCTCAAACATCAATGTTTAAAGGTTAGACATCGATGTTTAAAACTACTGCCAAGTTTTTGGACCTTCGGAACTTTCCAACATCGATGTCCAAGAGTTGAACATCGATGTTCTTGAGTTCCAGAGGCCAATGAACCTTTGGAACTTTCCCACATCGATGTCCAAGAGCTGAACATCGATGTTCTTGAGCTCTGCCAAATAGTTTGGACTTCCAGAGCCTCAAGGATATTGATGTTGATGACAGGACATCGATGTTCTTATGTTCCAGAGGCCAAATGACATCGATGTTCATGACAGGACATCGATGTCCTGGAGTACCCGAGGCCAATGGACATCGATGTTCAGAAATGGACATCGATGTCCTTGTGCATTACCAAGGTGTTGGGGAGAATCAGATTCTCAAAGACATCGATGTCCACATATGGGCATCGATGTTTACATGTATCTTTGGTTTCCAAATTTACATAACATCAATATATGATTTGTTGATTATATGCATGTGATGTATGAACATATGTTGATGTAAATATTAAGTTCTTAGTTGCCTTCCTTGATAAGCACTCACCATTGCTTAGATCAACACTTGGTAGGTTTTGCCAAAGCAAGGTGCCAATGTTTATCCTAGGAAGGTGCGACTGGATAATTGTAATATCTGAACTGCTTATTGTGGGTTTAGACTTAACTAGGTCATCTTAATAGGAATAAGGACCTAGAGGCAAGGAGTTGAGTAATCTCTATGAGATAGACAAGAACAAGTGTTGTTCGTTCAACTATCCAAGAGTTACATGAGATGTAATTGACAAGAGTTGTCTACCTAAATAGCTATGATGTAGGTGATCAGCCAAAGCTGACTTATATTGTAGTGAAATATGGATCTTGGCCTACTCATGATTATTTTGGTTTCATAGTAGGAGCATCATTTAATAGAATTCCTTGTTAAATGATTTATGTATACATGACTCTTATTTGTGTGAGTTGATCTTTGTTGTAGAGCTACCATGGCACAAAACACAGGTACACTATCATTGCGATCGGTCCTTGAGAAGGAAAAGCTGAATGGGAATAATTTCCTAAAGTGGTATCGCAATTTGAGGATTGTCCTCA